>CAUYRH010017865.1:0-19548 GCA_963574655.1 Perodicticus potto
GCGTTGTGGCGGGTGCCTGTGGTCCCAGCTACTTGGGAGGCGGAGGCAAGAGACTCGCTTGAGCCCAGGAATTGGAGGTTGCTGTGAGCTGTGATGCCACAGCACTCTATCAGGGTGACAGCTTGAGGCTCTGTCTCAAAAGAAAAAAAAGAAACCCTGTCCCCCAGAATATCTTTTAGAAAATGTGATGAAAGCTATGGACCAGTATCGTACAATGAAGCTATACTGTGAGCCACGTATGTATTTTTTTTTAAATTCTCTACTAGCCACATTGAAAAACAGGTGGAATTAATTTTAATCATCACATATTTTATTTAACCAAATAAAACTGTCATAATTTCACATGTAATTGATATAAAAGGAGATACTTAATTTTTTTTATACTAAGTCTTCAAAATCTAGTGTGGAGTTTGTATCTCCATTGGGCACTAAACTTTCAACAATAGAGTGAAATGTAGTCCCGCCCAAACAAAATTGTGTTTAATAGAAATGTTACTCTGCTTCAGTTTTAAAATTAAAATTACATACCATATAAAACAAAAAAATCTGTGCGTCAGTTACAGGAGGTACATTTCAACTATTCAACAGCCACAGGTGTCTGTGGCTACCGTTTTGGGCAGAGCAGCTTTGCACCTTCTTCTCTAGAATTCTGCTTGCACTTGGGGCAGGGGTTCGTAAACCTCATAAAGTGCATCCTTGCTTTATATGCCCTCGCTTAAGAATTGTCTTTTCACATTTTATAAGCCAATTCACGAGGTAAAAGAGTCAACGAATTACTTTCCGTTTTTTTACTGAACATTATTCATGTTTGTTGATGAATAAATCCCTCAAGCTAAATGGAGCAACCTCCTAGAAGCAGGAAAGTGGGCACTGATTACAATTTTAAAAATAAGCTGAGGACGTAGTGGCTAAACCACTTTTGGCCGCTGTTTTCTATCACAGTCTTCTGGTGTGATGACAGGGTTAACTCCTACATAGATTTACAGATTTTCACCTTCTGAGACCAGCAAACTTCTGGGGCTGCACTTCTCGGAGCTTATGAAGAAAGACCTTTCAGAAAACCAGGCAGTAGCCACGGAACTTGCATAGATCGGAATTTATCCAAAGTCCCCTTCTATTTTTGGCCAGAGCAACTGCTTGCCAATTCAAGTTTCTGGAAACAGACATACACCCGCTGCAAAACACACTAGCGCAGGGTCAGACCTTTGCCAGGTATCGCTCGAAATCCCCTAAGCCTACTCCCACCGAAACTCGGTAGCAATTGTTTTTCCACGGCGGCAGCTCCAGCCCGCCCCGGCAAGCCAGCGCACCAGGCTCCTCCGCAGCCTTCCCCGCCCCAGCGCCCCGCCGCCCAGCCCGGCCCGGGGGCGTGGTCGGAGCCGGTCGGGGCGTGGCCGGGCCGGGGGTGGGGCCAGGGGCGCCAGGAGGCGGAAGTTCCCGCGGGCGGTGGGGACGGCGCACGCACCGCGAGTCACTTGTCAGCGCTCCTCTGAGGCGGAGGCAACGCAGCTCCGGACCCGAGGTGAGTGTCTCCGGCCGGGAGGCGGGAAAGAAGCGGTCGCGGTGCGCAGAACGCACGGAGGGAAGCCCGCCGAGAAGGAGGAGGGGGCGCTCCCCGCGCCGGGTGGCTGCTCAGGTGCTTTCGGGCGCTGAGCGGCGGAGGTGGGAGAGCCACGCGGAGGGCGAGGGCAGCGCCGGAGGTCCCCGCAGCCCGGACCGGCGGGACCAGCGCCCCGGGGCAGGGTGGCGCGGACGGGCCCCCGGGCACTGCGGCTGCGACCCTCCCTGCCGCCGGCGTCGCGGGGCACCCGCCGAGGGGTCCGCGTCCACCCACGAGGGAGCTGATGGGGGAGGCAGCGGGGCTGCACGCGAAAGGCGGCGTATTTTTTCTTCGCTTTCAGACTACTGAGAAGCATTTATTTAATGACTGGGGAAAATTGTGCGTCCCGAAATAAAGCTCGTTTAGAAAACAAATCTGTCCTGAACACCAGACTTATTAATACTTAGGTACTTCGGGGGGTTTTGGAAAGCGGTGCCTCCTGGGGGTTTGACAATAAGTGGAAAAAGGAAGGGCGTGTGGACACGGCAGAGCTTGGAAGGAAACTTCGTGGCTGCGCTGGCAGGGCAGGTCTAGGGTGTGATCGCCAGATCCTATCCCGAGTCCGCCTTCCTGACGGTGCGGACGTCGGAGCCCGCCTGCCACGGAAGCTGCGCGCTCCGGAGCCTTATTTGGCAAACGGCTGGGCGTGAGCCTCTCCTGGAAAACCGTCTCGTGGGCGCTTTCATCCTGTGCCTGCGCCTTCACGTCTAGAGCGCTCCCTTCATTGTCTCCCAGTGGTGGTGGTATTGGGGGGGAATTTCAAGCCCCCGTATTTATCTTTAACGTCAGGCTCTTCTTGTCTCTCTCCTTGCCCAGTGCTAGAGCAAAGACATTGTTTTAGATTTCCCCTAAAAGTCCATGGCTGTACAGAAATTCTAACATTTTCTACGTGTTTGAAAGCAGAGTGGGCAACTGTTTCCTGTCTGCTTGGTATTTTGGGAAGGGAAACTAATGACTAGATGCAGGAGACCTGGAAAAGGCCAGTGAAAATGTTGCCATTGCTTAGGGCACACAGTCTTTTAAGGCAAATGAATTCCAAAGTGCAGCTAGCCAGGGAATGTAGAAATGAACCAACACTGACTAGAAATGAAGTGACACTGGTTTTGCAGTGTGGTTGTGACCTTGGCAGTGCCAGAAATTTTAATCACAAATGGGAGAAGTCAGGAAGGAGTCCTCGAGTAAGGGAAGTTGCATATACGTGGGTTGATGCATACGTGAAATGCATTTTCTTGTAGGGAAGAGGCAGAGCCAAAGGAAGAAGTTGAGCCCAACTTTCACAATCTTCCCCTGAGACGAGTTAAAGATTAACAAGGTTGGGCAGGCTTCCTGTGAGAGGTATCTATTGGCTTTATGTACTTCTGATTTGTACTGTGAGCCAATATCAAGACAGTTTTTCTCTACAAGTTTTATGAAAATCTTTTCTGTTCGAAGTCGGAAAACAGTGAAATTGTATGTGGATCCTTATTAGCTCTCCACTATTTGTTTCTCACCTATATGCAGTTTTGACTTCTGGTGTGACCTTTGGGTCTTTTTTAGTGCCCTGTTCCTGTTAACTTCAGTATGAAGTAATATGTTACTGCCTAGTGGTTCAGAGTACTGCTACACCAGTAGAAAAGCTCATTTGGTTTCTAGATAGATGCCGTGCATATTTTCCCTGATGTATTTATTTTTTAGGAGCTAGATTTAAAGTTTTACCTCATTTTTGGTTTATGAGGAGAAGGAATCTGCTGTGATATACCCAGGGGGTGGTTTGAATATCTACATCTGCCACTCACAGCAAATTCATATTTGGTGCAAAGGTATAGAAATTTTGAATGGTTTAGTAAAAAATGAAAAAAATAGGCTTGGCATCTGTGGCGTAAGCGGCTAAGGTGCCAGCCACATACACCCGAGCTGGCGGGTTCGACTCCGGCCCGGGCCCGCCAGACAATGATGGCTGCAACCAAACAATAGCCGGGTGTTGTGGTGGGTGCCTGTAGTCCCAGCTACTTGGGAGGCCGAGGCAGGAGAATCACTTGAGCCCAGGAGTTTGAGGTTGCTGTGAGCTGTGATGCCAGGGCACTCTACCCAGGGCAACAGCTTGAGGCTCTGTCTCCCAAAAGAAAAGAAAAAGAAAAAGAAAAAAATATTTAAAGATAGGTAATATAAGGTGATGATTTTGTTCCACAGCTCAGATTTTCCAAGGAAGTATGTTTTAAGAATTATGTATCTGAAAAAAGAAAAGAATTATGTATCTGTTATTTTAGTACATGGGGTGTGAGGAAGGGAGTTGTAGGGAGAGGGAAGGAGGGAGGGGACGTGGGGGGTCACGGGGTGTCATACATGTCTTGGGGACAGGGCACAATTATAAGCGGGACTTTACCTAACAAATGCAATCATTGTAACCTGGTTCTTTGTACCCTCAGTGCTTTCAACAATAAAATATATTTATATTTTTAATATTTTTTAAAGAAGGAGCTGTTCTGTTCCTTCATATTACGCTATAAAAAAATCCATTCTTCCTAGTCTCTCCTGCCACTGTAACAATCAGTAGTAAATTCCAAGTTAGACTTATTTGCTTTTTACCAAAAATTACATGAAAGTACTACTCTCTCTGCCATGAGAGTGAATGTGAGCACACTTAACAGTAAAACACAGAAAAAAGAAAGTACTGAAGTATCGGTTCTTTTTAAAGTGCCAGTTCAGTTTCATGCCTTAACCTTGCCCTTCTACCACATTTAGTCATAATCTTCTTCAGTGGGTGATAAATACCTACTCTCTACTTTGGCTGATGAGGGGTGTGTATAAAACAAAAAACAGACTCTGACTAAAATATCACTGTACCAGAGTAGTGTCTATCATTGCCTATCTGAAGGACAAGTAGATAATACTTCAACTATGGAAAACATTTTATCCCTGTAAGAGAAAATATGAGTTGCAGTTCATTATTAGAAAGCATAGTTTTGTGCATTAAAAAATAACTTATTGCTGGGTACAGTGTTGTACGCCTGTAATCCCAGTTACTTAGGAGGGTGAGGCAGGGGCTGGGGGAGAACTCCCAAGCCCAGGAGTTAGAGACCAGCTTGGGCAACATAGTGAGAACCCCATCTCAAACAAGACAAAACAAAACAGATTTCTCAAAGACTTTAATATTGGGAAAGCATGAATGGAAGCCTACTGATTCACAGTCCCCTTTATATGTTAGAGAAATGTAGAATTTAAGTAAAAGAAATTTGAAAGACTCTTGCCAACTATAAGCAAAAGAATATGTGAAGGGAGGAGAAAATCATTTTGAATTCAACTTGTAATAACATGTTGTTCTTTCTTATATACATTAATCAAGTGTTGTAAAGTACTTTGGTTAAAGTTTTAATGCAAGAAGTCACAAAATTGGATGGTAATAAGTTATAAAACTCATCAAGTGTCTGTCTAAGAATACATTCTTTTTAAAAAATATATACATATATATTCTAAGCCCTTCTC
Organism: Perodicticus potto; assembly: GCA_963574655.1. Taxonomy (NCBI): domain Eukaryota; kingdom Metazoa; phylum Chordata; class Mammalia; order Primates; family Lorisidae; genus Perodicticus; species Perodicticus potto. The sequence continues at coordinate 5,063 of CAUYRH010017865.1, forward strand.
CCCAGGGAGAAGACATTGGAGGCCGCTGACCTTGCATTCACAGGCAGAAATATATTCTCACTTGGAATCTTTAAACTATGAAAATTGGCATGAGTGTAAGAATTGTATTAGCTCATAGATTCCCCTTCTTAGAGTGAAATTAATAAAGAACTTCTCTATAGCCTTTTACCCTCTCCCAAACAACATATTAAATGTAATTGGCTTTATATTAAATGCTTTTAAATATGTGGTAGGGTTTCAGGTAAACATTTTTTTTTTGACCATCTAATTTTTTTCACAGTGTCTTTCATCTTCTGGCCTTGGACTTTGAGCCATTAGAATCATGAGCAACTACAATGTGTCCTTGGTTGGCCCAGCTCCTTGGGGTTTCCGGCTGCAAGGTGGCAAGGATTTCAACATGCCTCTGACAATCTCTAGTGTAAGCAAACTTTACAGATTTTGTTACAGATGTTCATTCAGTGGTTGGTCTTAGAAACCTGAGGTCTGAGTTGTTGAATTCTCTATTGACCTATACTCTACTTATTATGATTGCTTGCAGGAGTTAATCTCAGCAGATTTAGTTATCTATTACAAAGGACAGGAAGAGGACAGTTAGCAAAGATAATTCATTTCACTTTACCTTATTTTTCCAATTTTCCTCCCAATTTTCAATAATAAAATGGAAAAACATTTAATAGGAGACAGACTAAGTTTTTGAACTGTCTTTATTTTTATTTATTAGTTTATTTTTGAGACAGAGTCTCACTATGTCGCTCTGGGGTAGAGTGCCATAGCATCACGGCTCTCAGCAACCTCCAACTTCTGGGCTCAAGTGATTTCTCCTGCCTCTGCCTCCCAAGTAGCTGGGACTATAGGTGCCTGCCACAACGCCTGGCTATTTTTCTGTTTCACTTGTCATTGTTGCTTTGCAGGCTAGGGCTGGATTTGAACCTGCCAGCCTGGTGTATGTGGCCAAAGCCCTAACCACTGTGCTATGGGTGCTGAGCCTGAACTGTGGTGTTTTTTTTTTTTTTTTTTTTTTTTTTTGAGAAAGAGCCTCAAGCTGTTGCCCTGGGTAGAGTACCCTGGCATCACAGCTGACAACATCCTCCAACTCCTGGGCTTAGGCAATTCTCTTGCCTCAGCCTCTCAAGTAACTGGGACTACAGGCACCTGCCATAACTATTTTTTGGTTGCAGTTGTCATTGTTGTTTGGCAGGCCTGGGCTGGATTCGAACCCGCCAGCTCTGGTGTATGTGGCTGGTGCCTTAGCCCTTGAGCTACTAGGCGCCCAGCCTGAACTGTCTTTCATTTAGGGAGTCTCTGAACCTTAGTTTCTTCATATGTAATTTTAGAAGGTTGTGCTGTGGGATTTTAATGGTTTCTTTCAGCTCCAAAAGCTGTTATTAAGACCTGCTGATCAAAAGTCAAGTGGGCTGGGTGCAGTGGTTCTCAGCTGTAGTCTTAGCACCTTGGGAAGCTGAGGCAGGAGTTCAAGACCAGCTGGAGCAAGAGTAAGATCTGAACTCTTAGTCACACAGCTCACAGCAACCTCCAACTCCTGGGCTTAGGCAGTTCTCTTGCCTCAGCCTCCCTGGTAGCTGGGACTATAGGCGTCACACAGCTCACAGCAACCTCCAACTATAGGCGTCACACAGCTCACAGCAACCTCCAACTCCTGGGCTTAGGCAATTCTCTTGCCTCAGCCTCCCTAGTAGCTGGGACTATAGGCATCCGCCACAATGCCCAGCTATTTTTTTGTGGCAGTTTGGCCGGGGCTGGGTTTGAACCCGCCACCCTCGGTATATGGAGCCGGTGCCCTACTCAACGAGCCACAGGCACCGCCCTAGATTTATTTTTAATAAAATATTGTTTTTGTTATTATTTTCTCTGCTCACTTTCTTGTGAATGTATTAGCCAACAGTAAATGGCTGAAAACTACTTAACTTTTAAAGAGGAAATGAAGGGCTTGGATCTATAACTAGATAGTCAGCCTATGAATGATTGAGATCTGGCATTTTGCCTCATTGTGGATTTAGTCTAAATGTATTCTGCATATGTATTTTAAGGATATGTTTTAGTTATAATGGTAATACTGATGAGGGGAGTAATTACAGCTTCTATTTATTGAGGAGTAACTGTATGTCTGTTTTACTTTTACCACAAGTAGGTAATAATTATTATTACTTGTATAACTTTTTAGGGAGTTGTTTTTATATATTCAGATTAATAGGAATTTCTAGTCCTCTTTTACTCAAATGATAGCATACTAGAGGTACTAGCTCAACAATTTATGGTGGAGAACTTTCTCTCTAAGTAAGGAGTTTAAAAAAATTATAGTTTGTTCTAGGGAAGTAACATTTATTTATCCAACCCTCTGCTGAAGGGTGCTCATGTTTACAGTATTGCTGTTACAAGCAGTGCTACAGTGAATACTGTATAAGAGTCCATATGTAACTATATGTACTCATGTCATGTTGATAGGTTGTGCAGTGAATGAAAGTACCTGTTTTGTGCCCTCTAACCCTGATTTTACCAACAGGTGCTATAAATGTATTATTTAATTTAATCTCATTTAATTATTACAGCAGCGAAACAGTGAAATAGTGGTATTATTCCCATTATATAGAACCGCTTTTAGCTTACATATCTGTTGTGGAAGAGTTGGCTTTTAAGCAATGACATTGTGCTGCCTGTCCAATATTTCACTTTATCTTAAATTTAGTTAGGTTGTTTCTCTAATCACATAGTTAGAAGATTATCATTTTGTTTAATTATATATGTATATATTGGTCTATATACACAAACATATATTCTGCATCTTACAGTATACACACATATATACATATATGTGTTTCACCAGCTTGATTTTGAAAGGTTAAATATACGTATCTCCATGTATCTGTTAAAATACTGCAAATCCCATTTTACAAACTTTTTTTTTTGTAAAGACAGTCTCACTCTATCGCCCTCCGTAGAGTGCTGTGGAGTCACAGCTCACAGCAACCTCCAGCTCTTAGGCTTAAGCGATTCTCTTGCTTCAGCCTCCCAAGTAGCTGGGACCACAGGCGCCCGCCACAGCGCCCGGCTAATTTTTGATGCAGTTTGGCCGAGGCCGGGTTTGAACCCGCAGCCCTCGGTATATGGAGCCGACGCCCTGCTTGCTGAGCCACTGGCGCCGCCCCCATTTTACAAACTTTAATGAACTTTCCTTTGTTTCTTGACTATAGATTTAAAATAGTTGCCTTTAATTTGTCACCAATTACTATCTTAATTCCAGTTAATCAGATTTTGAAAGGAAATACATTTATATGTAGTCTAGCATGCAAGTTTTAAGACTTTGTGGTTAGATGAAATTTTAAATGTAAAGCTTCTGTGTGAAAATGTGTTGTGATTTATTCCTGTTCCAGCGAAGTGGTGTTTTTTTTCCTTCTCCTGAAGATATGTCGTGAGAACAGGAACATTATTTTAATAATATCTGTTTTTATGTTTTGTTAACATTATTTTACATTAACTTTGAATATTGTACCTTAATTATCGAAAGATAATTATTGTTTCCTTTAAAATACTTACATTTTTGCTGAGAAACAGTCCAGAAACAAATTGATGCCTAAATGAGACAAACTTAGCGATCACTTTGTTGTTTGATAAAAGAAATGCAAATGGAATGTGCAAATTTATAAAATTTGCTGCCAGCACCAAGCCTTTAAGGAAGTTCTGTGTGCTTCAGTTCCCTGGCAGACAGTTTGAGGTGCTCGCTCTGTGCTGTGATGCTGATATAACAGAAGGCTGTGTTCATGCGTGTGTGCCCTCTCCTGGCACAGAAGAAATGCTTTCCTTGTGTAGACAGAGTGCTAATTAAAGGATTTTGAACATACTGGTTAAAAGCGACTATGGTAACAAAGCTGCTGAGTTATTTCTGTTCTCTTACAAAAGTCTCTGCCATCTACTGTGACCTTTTTGGGTCTTGTGCAGTGGGGCATGCAATTCATTCTGGGCTGGAGAGGATTGTGGGGGAGGGGGAGGAGAGAAGGGAATGTTGGCTCAACAGGGCTGCAGGGCTGTTGGCCTTTCATTGTAGTTATTTTTAACCCCTTGTGTGGTTTAATTTAAACATGCCTAGTAACATTACCTAATAAAGATCTGTGTTTAATAACTCATTTATATTTGGTAAGATTATTAATGTTATAAATTTTTAACTTACTCTCATCTTAATTAGTTCTCTGGATGTGTTTATTGTGCCTTAATTAGGTAAAATTGCTGGGATTTTTTTTCACGTTCTTTTATCAAGTTCTTTAATGGTATCAACAAGCAATTAAAATCTGAAAGCATGCCCTAAAATGTGATTTAATGGTTCTCTTATTTCAGTAATGCATATGGAATTCTTATTAAGGTGTGGTATACATTACATCTCCCATAGGGAACAGTTATATTTTTAAAAATTTATGCTCCATTCAAATTAAAAAATCAGAAGTTTGTACTTTGTTGGCATCTTTATATTTAAAGTTCAAAAGTATACTTTTTTTTCCATCAGGTATTATGTTGAACTCCAAAGGGCCATTTTTGCATTCCTTGGTAGCACTGGAACTCTGGTGTCCAAGTGGCTTGGACTTTATCTCTGGTGGCTTTGAGATGAATAAGCCACTTGAACATTCTGGTTTTTTTGGAATTCTGATCTACCAGCATGTCAGTATGCTGAATATTATTTAGATCTTAAAGCATAGCAGCTATAAAATTTAAACGTTTCCATCAAATATGCTCATCATCTACAGTGTATGAATTTTTTTACTGTTGTAGATGGATTTCTAAGATAAGATTGGCAACCTGCTATTTATTTATTTATTTATTTATTTTTTATTGTTGGGGATTCATTGAGGGTACAAGAAACCAGGTTACACTGATTGCATTTGTTAGGTAAAGTCCCTCTTACAATTGTGTCTTGCCCCCAAAAGGTGTGTCACACACCAAGACCCCACCGTCCTCCTTCCTCCTGCTAACTTTTTAAAAGGATCCACAGACTGCTGTGATTTCATGATCACATGTTATTGTCTTCAATTTCCTATCCTTGAAATGGAGTGCTGGCTACAGAAGTTTGCAAGCTGTCTTTTTATGATCCTATATTTATGAAATTGCCCTGAAGCCATGGAATGTGGGGATGGGTTTCATTGTAGCATGCTGGGTTTGTTGGTCTTTGCCAGTATATTTTATAAGAAGAAATAGGAGACTTGCTACATAATTCAGGGTTATATTTGGCCAGTTGATGTTCCTCATGATGGAATTACAAGAAGGATTACATATTGTGAATAATATCTTTTTTTTTTTTTTTTTGAGACAGAGCCTTAAGCTGTCAGCCTGGATAGAGTGCTGTGGCATCACAGCACACAGCAACCTCCAATTCCTGGGCTCAAGCGAGTCTTCTGCCTCCGCCTCCCAAGTAGCTGGGACTACAGGCGCCCGCCACAACGCCCGGCCATTTTTTGGTTGCAGCCGTCATTGTTGTTTGGCGGGCCAGGGGCTGGATTTGGTGAATAATATCTTTTAAGTACAACATTTTCAAGTTGAAATCTTGTGTTGTGTGTTATTTTTTGATGTATAATGTTAGAACTTTTTTCTTCACTGTCAGTATTTGGATTCCTGAGGATGATTCCCTAATTCTCTAAAAACATATTTCACATGCTTCTTTAGCAGGTAAGAGTGAAGTCAGATTTTTAAAGACCCAGGTAATAATGGCTTTGATTCTCAAGGTAGGGGAGGATTAATTGTTATAAACTCAGACAAAATTTTAATTGAATTTGAAAAGTAGGGCTCGGCGCCTGTGGCTCAATGGGCTAAGGCTCCAGCCACGTACACCTGAGCTGGCGGGTTCGAATCCAGCCTGGGCCTGCCAAACAACAATGACGGCTGCAAACAAAAAATGGCCGGGCGTTGTGGTGGGCGCCTGTAGTCCCAGCTACTTGGGAGGCAGAGGCAGGAGACTCGCTTGAGCCCAGGAATTGGAGATTGCTGTGAGCTGTGATGCCAGGGCGCTCTCTCCAGGGTGACAGCTTGAGGCTCTGTCTCAAAAAAAAAAAAAAGAATTTGAAAAGTAGAAGAAATTTACCATTTCCTGGAGTTTGGAGCCCTATTTGAGAGTATAACACATCCAGTAGAGAGAGACAGTATTGTGAAACAATTTTCTGTGAATTCATTCACTTAGTAGTTATAGGAATACTTTCTAGAAGCCACTGAAGAAGATACAAAGTATTGGGGAATACAAAGCTTGTGTGGAAAATAAATAAGCAGAATACTGCAGTATCAGACCGTGTCATAGGACCTGTGATAAGATAATATGCTGTGAAAAGACATTCACGTAAGTACTCAGTTTTTAGAGAGAGTTAATTTAGTTTGAGTAACTACATAATGTATATTTTACATGTATATTCTCTCTGCTTTTAAAATACTAATTCCCTTTTTTGTGGGTTCAGAGACCTATTTTCCCATGTGACAGTTTTCTGTTTTTTTGTGGTCACAAGTGTCAGGAATATATCAAGGTAATTCTAAAGACTTTTTTTGGTCTATTTGAAAAAAATGACAATCTTATCAGCATGTTTAGATTGTTTGTATTTGTAGAGGTTGGCTTCCTTTAGGAAGAAGTTAATTGAACTGGTTTCTGAAGGATGAAATTTGAACACCTCAAAGTCAGTATTTCTTGTTGGTTTTTAGTAGGCAGTGAAGACAAAGACTTTTCTTGCCTTTGCTTTACTCTGAGTAAAGCTGTGAACATAGTTGAGTGATTCTCCAGACTTGCCAGCTGCAGAGTTTCCCTCATAGGGAGGACAGAAAGACTTTCAGTCTTCTCAAGCTGAAATAGGAGAACTGTCCTACCTTGAATAAATGGCCTATTGTTAATTTTGAGCTGTTGAGTATTTTCTTTTACATTCGCTACCAGCTACCTTGTCATAATGCCAAGTTAGAAAGTTAGTTTGTGTGACTATATGATGTATATTTCGCATGTATGTTCTTTCTCTGCTTTAAAAATACTAATCACCTTTTTGTGTGGGGTTTAGAGACTGATGTGACAGTTTTCTATTTTTTGTGGTCACAAGCATCAAGAATGTCAGAATAATTCTGAAGATATTTTCTTGGTCTATAATTTATCAAATGAAAATCTTTCAAAATGTTTCGTTACTGATTAGTTTTAGGAAAAAGGGGCTTGTTTGACTTTAATAAATGTGGGCATTTTGGAGAGTTATTTGTTACGAGAAATTTCGCTGGTAAGTAGGAATTTTGTATCTGGTAGAGGAAACAATGTGGGGTTTAGGCAAACAGACTAGCATTTTAGACATAAGTCAAGATTGTTATACAGCCTGTTTATCTACTCATGAGTTAGGCATGGTATTTATCTACTTAAACGGAATATACTGAAGTCTATGGATTTTTTAGTTATTTTGAGAATTTTTTTTTTTTTCCTGAGACAGAGCCTCAAGCTGTCCCCTTGGGTAGAGTGCTGTGGCATCACAGCTCACAGCAACCTCCAACTCCTGGGGTCAAGTGATTGTCCTGTCTCCTCCTCCCAAGTAGCTGGGACCACAGGCATCTGCCACAACGCCCGGCTGTTTTTTCATTGTAGCCATCATTGTTTGGCGGGGCCCGGCTGGATTCAAACCCGCCAGCTCAGGTGTATGTGGCTGGCTCCTTAGTCGCTTGAGCCATAGGCGCCAAGCCTATTTTGAGAACTTTTGAGGTAAAGAGCTTGTCTTTATGATAGTTGCTAGTCACACTGCTTGTGAATATATAGCTCACCTATTGTCTATGTCCATGACATTTTGTTTGCAGTAGTTCTTACCCAGATTCCATGAACCCCAGGGCAGGGTGTGTTCTTTCCCCCCCATTTATAACTGAATGAAGGGGAAATCTGATATTAATCTAGAAGCAAACATTGCTCTGGACAAAAAAGTGTGGGGGGGGTGTTCTTTTGGTATCTTTTAAAGAATAATTATATTTGAGCTTTGGCAGATGAGACTTTCTAGGCCTTTGTTTATCAGTTTCTGAGATGCAGAGAAAACTGAGTGTGTAATATAAAATTTGACAAAATGAGACACTATCATATAGAAATATTAATCCGTATATGTGTTTGCAAATAAATGACATAATAGGAATAAGAAGAGAAAACATTAAGTAACTAAAGAGCAGTGCCCCTGGCATCTGCTGATTCTTCAGGTGTTCTAGGAGCCAGGGCCCTGACTCTGTAGCCACATTGAGAAGGCAAGTTTGGTTTTTTAATTAATAGAAAGGTAAAATCACTGTTTTCATGTAGAAATACTTCATTTTTCTTAAGAATTTTTGTTTAGATAATAAACTTTTTATGAATTGACAAAGCAGAGAATATTCAATGAGTATTTAAAATTAGATTTGGAAGAATTTTCAATAGTATTAAAAAACTAAATTTCTCAAATCATGTATTCATTTGTTTTTTCTTTCCTCACTTTATTTTTTTCTTTCCTGTTGTTTAAGTAGAATTATCTATTCTTCTGTAAATAGTCAAATTTCTTTTATACCTGATATTGTTACTCATTTTGTGTGACAGTTACTGCACTAAGTTCAACAACCTCCATGGCATTTAGTTGCAGCAAATGTCACTGATAGGCCTAAATGGAGGAGAGTAAAATAAACTAGGAAAGTTAATGGAGGGAATGAGAATGAAAAAGATGATAGGAGAAAAGAAGGGACATTTTTAAAAGGTCACAATGGAAACAGTTATTTACTGAGTCAAATTTGGTATTTAAGAGATCTTCTGCGTGGCACCTGTGGCTCATCAAGTAAGGATGCTGGCCCCTTATACCGAAGGTGGCAGGTTCAAACCTGACCTCAGCTGATCTGTAAAAAAAACAAAACAAAACATAACTGTGCTTTCTTCTTTCAGGCGGCACCTGTGGCTCATTGAGTGGGGTGCTGGCCCAATATACTGAGGGTGGCGGGTTCAGACCCAGCCTTGGCTGAACTGCAAAACAGAAAAATAGCTGGGCATTGTGGTGGGCGCCTGTAGTCCTAGCTACTCGGGAGGCTGAGGCAGGAGAGTCACTTAAGTCCAGGAACTGGATGTTGCTGTGAGCTATGTGACGCCATGGCCCTCTGCCAAGGGCGATAAAGTGAGACTCTGTCTCTACAAAAATAAATAAATAAATAAATAGAGATGTTCTTGCTTAATTCTTTTTTTTTTTTTTTGTATAGACAGAGTCTAACTCTGTGGTTGCTGTGAACTATGGTGTAACCATAGCCCAGCTATTTTTCTGTTTTGCAGTTCAGCCAAGGCCGGGTTTGAACCTGCCACCTTCGGTATATGGGGCTGGCGCTCTACTTGATGAGCCACAGGCACCACCCTATTATTATTTTTTTGAGACAGAGTCTCACTGTGTCGCCCTTAGTAGAGTGCTGTGGCGTCACAGCTCACAGCAAAAACTCCTGGGCTTAAGAGATTCTCTTACCTTAGCCCCCCAAGTAGCTGGGACTACAGGCAACTGCTACCACACCCAGCTATTTTTTCTTGCAGTTGTCATTGTTGTCTAGTGCTCCCAGGTTGGGATTGAACCTGCTAGCCCTGGTGTATGTGACTGGCGCCCTAACCACTGGGCTATGGGTGCCGAACCCGAGTTAATTATTTTTAATATTTACTTCCCACATATGAATGAGAATGTGTGAGATTTGTCTTTTTGTGCTTGGCTTATTTCACTTAACTTGAAATGAAACGTTCCCCAGTTCTATCCATGTTGTTGCAAATAGCAGGATTTTATTTTTTGTGGCTGTGTAGTATTCCATGGCATGTATTTATCATAATTTCTTTATCCTTTTATCTATTGATGGACTGACACATAGGTTGATTCCAGATCTTGGCTGTTATGAATAGAGCTGAAATAGACATGGTAGTGGAGATACCGTTTTTTTTTTTTTTTTTTTTTGTTTATGTTGTTTTTTGAGACAGAGTCTCACTTTGTCACCCTCAGTAGAGTGGCATGACATTATAGCTTACAGCAACCTCAAACTCTTGGGCTTAAGGGATTCTCTTGTCTCAGTTGCCCAAGTTGCTGGGACTGCAGGTGCCTGCCACGATGCCCGGCCATTTTTAGAGATGAAGTCTTGCTCAGATTTAGCTCGAACCTGTGAGCTCAGGTGATCCACCCTCCTCAGCCTTGCAGACTGCTAGGATTATAGATGTGAGCCACCATGCCCAGCCAGAGATCCTTTTGATAGACTGAATTCTCATCCTTTGGATATATACCCAGCTTTGAGATTTCTGGGTGCATGTGATAGTTCTGTTTCAGTTTTTGAGGTACCTTCATACTGTTTTCCATAATAGTTGCACTAATTTATGTCCCCTTCCTCCATATCCTCATTAGTATTTGTTATTGTCTGTTTTTTTTTTTTATAAATCTATTTTTTGGAGTGAGATGATATCTTACAATAGTTTTGATTTGGATTTCTCTGATGACAAATGACGTTGAGTATTGTTTCATATACTTGTTGGCCATTTATATGTTTTTTTAGAAGTGTCTCTTCTTTTGCCTATTTTTAAATCACTTTATTTGATTTTTTTCCTATTGAGTTGTTGGAGCTCCTTTTATATTCTAATTATGAATCCCTTGTCAAATGAGTAGTTTGCAAATATTTTCTTCCATTCTGTTGGTTGTCTCTTTCTTTCATTGATTATTTGCTTTGCTGAAGTCCCATAGGTTTATAGAGTGTTCCATAGGACATGAGGCATATTGATGCGTGGCACAGTGTGTCATTTCTTTTTCATCCAGTGTAAGTAGCAGAGTTTGTGTGTTGGTAACCATGGTGAAAAAAAGAGTAAGGATGCTATACAGGGATGTTCATATTTTCCATGGTAAAGATGGGGGAATGAGGAATTTCCCTTTAGTGTGTTGCTGTAAGTTTTAAATGTGATAAAGAGTTTTGAACTAGATGAAGAATTTGTACAATTTGTTGTTTGAATTCTGTGAATTGTTAAATATTTCCCCCCAAGGCCTCAGAATTGATTTAACAATGGCCACTGTTCTTCATGATCATTGTCCTGGATAATGTTTAAGTTAACAAAAGAGGAAGTAGTTATTTTAATATCATAAACAATTGAATGCCATTTGCCATTGATTGAATCAGGATTTTATTTTGGTGTTGTGATTCAGTTCCACTGGAGGGCTGATTAATAGCCCAGTGTTTTTAAAAATGATTTCTCAGGGCGGCGCCTCTTGGCTCCAGCCTCATATACAGAGGGTGGCAAGTTTGAACCCGGCCCTGGTCAAAATACAACAAAAAAATAGCCGGGCGTTGTGGCGGGTGCCTATAGTACCAGCTACTTGGGAGGCTGAGGCAAGAGAATCACCTAAGCCCGGGAGTTGGAGGTTGCTGTGAGCTGTGATGCGACAGCACTCTACTGAGGACGATAAAGTGAAACTGTCTCTAAAAAGAAAAAAAGGAAAAAAAAGTATTTCTCAGATATTAACTTTCAAATGTGGTAAAATAAAGAAATTTAGAAAGGTTCCTTAAGTTTCTGTGATTTTGCCACTTGAAAAGCTTTATAAAGAATAAATAGGTTAAATTAGTAATGTGGATTTTCAAAATAAAGCCACAATACTTCACAACAGAACACCATAACCTTGAATTTAGAAGTAAAAATAATAAACTAAGTACCATTGTACTTAATTAAAGCCTGGTTGCTATAGTCTATTTACATGAAGACCTTGCCCTTTTGCACTGAAAAAATAATGCTATAAAGTTAGATGTTTAATATTTAAGAACACTATATTACGTTAAAAAAAAAACTAGTAACAGACAAAAGGCTTAAATCTTGTAGCCACAGTGCTTCAGGTTAGGAAGAAAAGATTGTTTTGTATTAGAATTGTACTCTAAAGACAGTTGAATAGAAGGTACCCAAGGATTCCAAACTCTAGTTTAATGGCTTTTGAACTGCTACCTTCAACCTAGATGTCTGTCGGTTGAGAGTCATATGCTCAGCTGTCCATTAGATAGCTCTGGTAGGATGGGCTGCACATATCTCAATTTGTTTTTTGTGTATTTGACCCAACAGTTCTACTTCTGTTCTTTAGTGTCATGCACAACAAATGTACATGTTTTCACTTTGCAGCCTTTCTCTACGAGTCTTGGGAAGAAGCCATTTCTTCACATGCTTCTCTCATGACAGTTTCCCCATCTTCGCATCTCATAGCAATCATTTACCTTTAGAAATAGTTCAGGTTTTAAGTGTTAGAATTGAATGTAACCTCAGATACTCTAAGACCATTTCAGAGGTATAGTTAAGTAAGGAAACTGATTTTCGTGGGACTGGATATTAAGGGGTTTAGAATCTGCTCTGAGCAGTGGGGTTGCTGGAGCTTTTACTGTTTTCTCTGTAAATTTTTACAGTATCTGTATCTTTTGTTTAAAATAAGAAAGACAACTAAACTCAGCCTTTGCTTTGTATATGCAAACTCTGGCTGGTCTAGGCATGCATGGAGATTGAGAGCCTGAAAGAGGCAGGCTTGTGTTTGTGTATGCACGCACACTCATACATTTGTATAAAAAGATAAAGGATCTTCATGGGAAGAAATTCAGGAAAGAGATGATTGAGATGTATTCAAGTGTGTGGTCTTTAGAGATTTTGTTATTATCTTTTCTGGTGGTCCCTTCTCTTGAATGATTCATGTCAGCCTTGAGAGGATAAGGTGTTAGTCAACACATATTTATTGATAAATAAAAGTAAATCTTAATAAATTCATTTGCAATATAACTTAATACAGTGATGTGCTACATAGTGATTAGAAGAGGGCAGGGCCTAGGGCTATGGGTTTTATTGGGTTTTATTTTAGATTGGGTAGTTAAGACAGGTCTTTTAACTGAGGAGGCAGCATAAACTTAAGAAATGAGAACCAGGGAAGAGCCAGGGGAACTGTGCTGTTGGCACAGGCAACAGCAAGTGAAATGGCCTTGAGACAGCAGAGAGCTTAAGGTGTTCAAGAAATAGGAAGGAGGCTAGCCGGGTAGGAGCAGAGTGAGTAAGAAGGGAGGTAGAGTGAGATCATGGAAGAGAGGTTACGTCGGGTGCCAACACAAGAGATAAAGAGGTTCATGGAATTGAAGAGGAACACTGGGGACAGTGCTAGAACACCTGGAAATTTGAGATGGATTCTCATTGGTTTGGATTAGAGCTAAGCTAGAAAGAGTGGATTACTAATGTATTTTTGTGATCTACGGGCTGGTGTGTTTTGTAGGTGGTTTTTGATAGAAGTCCTAGGGGAAGAATTAAAAAATTTTTTTAGGTTTCCAGTTTGGAAGCAAAACACCCATTTTAATATATATTTGTTTTACGAAATTATTTATAGTTAGAACACATGCAATTATCTTTTCATTGTTTTTTGCACATTGATTACATTTTTTTCTATTTTGTGTTCCTTTAAATTTTGTTACTATTATTATAAGAAGCAGCTTGTTTCCCAGATGGCTTCTGTTTTCATTTCCTTGTAATGTTATGACCTTTTCTACTTTAATAAAGAAATGTTGCAAACACATTCAGGAGTTGTTTACAAATTATTCTGGTAACACATTTGTTAGGATCTGTTGCAAAGACAAAGTAAATGTTAGGATATTTATTCTAGATTAGATCTGTTGAGCTGAAAAAGGTATGTCTACTTTTAATAAAAGAATGTTTTCACAAAAACATTAATTTTTTTTCACGCCTGTTGGTTAGTACACCCAATGCCAAGAGTTACATTTTATGACCTTTTAGTCTAGTGGAGGGTGTTTATAAGATTTAATAAATTTTTCATTTCCGAGTTTTCAAAGAAGTCACTTGATTAGGGTTAACGTCTAATTAGAGAAGGCTGATTGATAATTGAGTCTTTAGTAAATTTAGATTCTCTTTTTTTTGAGACAGAGTCTCAAGCTGTCACCCTGGGTAGAGTGCGGTGGCATCACAGCTCACAGCAACCTCCTACTCCTGGGCTCAAGCGATTCTCCTGCCTAAGCTTCCGAAGTAGCTGGGTCTACAGGCACCTGCCACAATGCCCAGGCATTTTTTGGTTGCAGCTGTCATTGTTGTTCGGCGGGCCCGGGCTGGATTCCAACCCTCCAGCTCAGGTGTACTTGGCTGGCGCCTTAGCCCGTTGAGCCACAGGCGCCGAGCCAGTAAATTCAGATTTTCATGTGTCAAAATTTATTTATTTATTTTTTGAGACAGCGCCTCAAGCTGTCACCCTGGATAGAGTGCTGTGGCATCACAGCTCACAGCAACCTCCAATTCCTGGGCTTAAGCGAGTCTCCTGCCTCCCCCTCCCAAGTAACTGGGACTACAGGCGCCCGCCACAATGCTTGGCCATTTTTTGGTTGCAGCCATCATTGTTTGGCGGCCCGGAGCCCATTGAGCCATAGGTGCCGAGCATTTTGTTTTTTTTTTTTTTTTTTTTTTTTTTTGGAAAAACTGGAAACAAATAAAAAATAAAACAAACAAAAACTATTTGGGATTATCAAATTGAATTGCA
>CAUYRH010017866.1:0-15334 GCA_963574655.1 Perodicticus potto
TCAAGCAAGTCTCCTGCCTCTGCCTCCCAAGTAGTTGGGACCACAGGCACCCGCCACAACGCCCGGCCATTTTTTGGTTGCAGCCGTCATTGTTGTTTGGTGGGCCCGGGCTGGATTCGAACCCGCCAGCTCAGGTGTACGCGGCTGGTGCCTTAGCCCATTGAGCCACAGGCGCTGAGCCTAGAGTTGTTATATACTCTTGCTGGATTGATCTCTTTATGATTGTATAATACCTTCTTTGTTTCTTTTTATGGTTCTTGACATAAAGTTCCTTTTATTGATATAAGCATAGCTACTCCGACTTGCTTTTAATTTCTGCACATATTTTCATGGAATATCATTTTCCTTCCATTTGCTTTCAATCTGTCCTTCATAGGTAAAGCGAATTTCTTATAGTTTGCATAAAGTTGGGTCATGTTATCTCAATCCATTCAGCCAGTCTATGTATTTTAAAGAGGGGGATTTATTTACATTTAGAGTCATTGATAGTTGAATTATTCTAGTCAGTTTGTTAATTGTTTTCTGATTGTTTGTATATTCTTTTTTCCTTTCTTCTTCTCTTATTGTTTTATCATTGTGGTTTGGTGATTTTCTGTTGTAATGTTTGACTCCTTTCTCTCTCTCATTTGTGTATCTGCGCTACCAGTGAGTTATATATTTTCATGATGGTAGATATCATCCTTTTGCTTTCAGATGTGGGACTATCTTAGGCATTTTTGTAAGGCTAGTCTAGTGGTAATGAATTCTCTCAATTTTTGCTTGCTTGGGAAAGATTTTATTTCTCCTTTATCTTTTTTTTTTTTTGTGGTTTTTGGCCAGGGCTGGGTTTGAACCTGCCACTTCTGGCATATGGGGCCGGTGCCCTACTCCGTTGATCCATAGGTGCCACCCATTTTTTTTTTTTTTTGAGACATGGTCTAACTCTGTCACCTTAGGTAGAGTGCTATGGCATCACAGCTCACAGCAACCTCAAACTCCTGGGCCTAAGCAATTCTCTTGCCTCAGTCTCCCAAGTAGCTAGGACTACAGGCACCTGCCACAATGCCCAACTAGGTTTTCTCTATTTTTTTTTTTTTTTTTTGTACAGACAGAGTCTCACATTATCACCCTCGGTAGAGTGCCCGTGGCGTCACACGGCTCACAGCAACCTCCAACTCTTGGGCTTAGGCAATTCTCGTGCCTCAGCCTCCCGAGTAGCTGGGACTACAGGCGCCTGCCACAACGCCTGGCTATTTTTTTGTTTGTTTTTGCAGTTTGCCAAGGCTGGGTTTGAACCTACCACCTTCAGCATATGGGGTTGGCACCCTACTTGCTGAGCCACATGCGCCGCCCGGTTTTCTCTATTTTTAATACAAATGAGGTCTCACTCTTGCTTAGGCTTGTCTTGAACTCTGGAGCTCAAGCAATCCACCCACCTCAGCCTCCTAAGGTGTGAGCCACCGTGCCTGGCTTCTCCTTCATCTTGGAAGGGTAGCTTTGTTGGGTGTAGTATTCTTGGCTGATAGTTTTTTCTTTCAGTACTTTGAATATATGATTCCATTCTCTCCTGGTCTCTAAGGTTTCTGGTGAGAAATTAACTGTTAGTCTAATGAATATTCCTTCATATCTGACTTGACACTTTTCTCTTGCTGTTTTTAGAATTTTCTCTTTGTCTTTGACATTTGACAGTTAACTATATGTGCCCTAGAAAAGACTTTTTTTGGGTTGAATCTACCTGGGGGATTTCTGAGCTTCCTATATTTAGATATCCAAATCTCTTGCTAGACTTGAGAATTTTTCAGCTATTATTTTGTTAAATAGGTTTTCTATGCCTTTGTTCACTTTTTCTCCTTCTCATACTCTCAGAATTTGAATATTTGGTGACTTTATGGTGTCCTATCTGTCATGTAAGCTCTCTTCATTCTTTTTTTTTCTTTTTTCCCTGTTCTCCAAGATTGTCTTTAAATTTCAGATTAATATGTGTGTACATACAATTAGGTTATATAGTTTGCTTTTGTAAGGTTAAAGTCCCAGTTGTAGTTGTGTCCTTTACCCAGGAAGTGTGCTATTTACCTGTGCAATGTATTCGTTGGGTGGGAACTTACTCAACCCCTTTTCTCCTCCCCCCTACTTGAATTTAATTCAGTTTTTCTTTCATGTGCATGGTATTATTAATCTATTAGTTTCAATTTAGTACTGAGTACATGTGATGCTTGTTTTTCCATTTTTGTGATGTTTCACTTAGAAGAATGTTCTCCAAATCTGTCCAGGGTGCTATAAAGATAGAAAATCTCCATCATTTTTAATGGCTGAATAGTATTCCATGGTGTACATATACCACGATTTTTTAAGCCATTCATGTGTTGAAGGGGACTGGGTTGTTTGCACATCTTTGAGATTGTGAATTGTGCTGCTGTAAACATTAGAGTACAAATGTCCTTATGGAAAAATGTCTTTTTTGGGGGGGGGTAGATACCTAGTAATAGGATTATAAGATCAAATGGCAGGTCTACTTTTGGTTTTTTGAGGAATCTCCATACTTCTTTCCATAAGGCTGTACTAGTTTGCAATCCCACCAATAGTACATGAGTGTTCCCTTGTCTCATCATCCATGCCAGTATCTCTTGCTTTGGGTCTTTGTGATGTGGGTCATTCTTACTGGGGTTAGATGATATCTCAAAGTGGTTTTGATTTGTATTTTTTCTGACGATTAGGGATGATGAGCATTTTTTCATGTGTTTGTGGGCCATTTTTCTGGCTTCTTGAGAAAAGTTTCTATTCATGTTGGATTAAGATGAGGGTACATGCCTGGGTGTGGTGGCTCACACCTGTAATCCTAGCACTCAGGGAGTCCAAGCGGGGTGGATTGCCTGGGCTCAGGAGTTTGAGACTAGCCTGAGGGAGAGTGAGACCCTGTCTCTAAAAATACCTAGGTGTTGGAGCAGGCACCTGCAATCCCACCTACTCTAGAGGCTGAGGCAAGAGGATCACTTGAGCCCAAGAGTTTGAGGTTGCTATGAGTGATGATGCCATGGCACTCTACCAAAAGTGACAAAGTGAGACTCTGTCTCAAAAAAAAATAATATGAGGGCACATATGATTAGATTACAGTGTTTGTGTTTGTAAAGTCCAAGTTGCATCTGATTCCTTTTCCCAGCTAGTGTGCCATATACCCCTACATTGTACCCCTTGGGTGGGAGCACACCAACCTACCTCCCCCTTTTTCTCCTTTCCCATCTTCTTGAATTTAATTTTGTTTTTCTCTTGTGTGGTTCTGTAGTGGTTGATTTACTAGTTTCATCTTCTTACAGCTACCCTCGCTAATATTGTTTTTTATTTCTGTTTCCTTCTGTTTCCACTAGGTTAATATTGTCTGCGAATGTAAGACCATAAGGTTTTTGACTTTCTCTGACACCATGGAGAGTTTCTTGGAATGAAACAGATATATAGCCTTGGTCAGGGGATGCTTTAAACCGAATCTGAGACTTGTTTAGTAGAAAACACTGAGCATAACCACCACCTGTGCCAGTCATTCACTTGTCCCTCAGCTCTAAATCCACCTTCTGTACATTTCCCGGTGATCCTGACCAGTCATCCTTAAAGTTGGTTTCCCAGACTCCTTTGTAAGCTTGCTTCCTGTTAGGGCAGCAGAGGGAGACTGAGAGTCAGGAGGAGACCTTGCTGGTTTTGAGAGTGTTTCTTGCAAGTCCAGCAATGTTTCACCTGCAGCAGCACTTACCCCCAGAAGTGGCAGTTGTCCAGCCTCGCTTTTCTTTCAGCACTAGGGGAACCAGGCTCATCGTACCTTTTCAGAGGTAATTAGCAGCGCTGATGGTGCTCTGCTCTCTCACAGATCGGAGTCCTACCTCTGTGGAGTCTTTATTCTGGGCTTCTAGGTTCTTTTTTTTAAAAATCTCATTTACTTCTTTTTCTTCCTTTAGCCCTGGAGGTGGGAGCTGCTTCCTGAAGTTATTTTTTCTAGGTGACTTTGTGCTTTTTAAGCCTTTATTTTTGCTTTATTAGCCCTCTAATGCCTATATTACTGATTTCCCTGTAATAAGCAAATTCTCTCTGTTGAAATACCTAGTGTGGTTTTTGTTTTCCCAAATGGACTCTGATATAATGAGGGTCAGATCATCATATACCAGCTCAGTACTAGTTAATTATGAAAATAGTATAGTTGTTTTTTTCTATCCCTCAAAGAATTATGGGATTGATCTGTAGATAACTTTGGTTTTGAATGAAGTGCTTAGTTCCTTGACAGTGGAAAAGAGGACTCTGATCATCTGTAACATAGTACAAAGTAGGGTCATGGTTAATTAAAGTATCATCTGTGGTTGTTTGGGAGAGCTTGCTGGTTTTCTCTTTGAAGGACCTCTGGGGACCAACTGACTATTGCATTTTATCATCATGGTAGTAATGATGACAACAAGCACTGTGGGTGGGGTGACATCTTATAACTGCACTGGAAAGCTCGCAGATAGAAAATAATAAATTCAAGCCATTTATGGCAATCCTAAAAAAATAATAAATTCAAGGCTTTTCTAGCAATCCTAAAAATGTTTCTGATTTGTTATAAGATCAACAGTTTTAAAAATCTGAGTCAATGGATTGCTCAATTATAATGGAAATTGAATTCAGAAAGTCACTGAATCATTTATGTGATAATTAGGTCATTGGGACCAAGTGGAATACGAAGACCTGGATTGGACTCAGATAAAGCTGAATGCCTACAACTTTCTGAGCAAGAAGCATCCCCTCATCTTATAAAGAGAAGATTGATTTTTCCTTCTTAAAAACCCTACAATCCCTTTATTTGAGGCAGTTGCCTTACAAAGGGATACTTGTATCCTCAAGACCCATCCTTATTGTTCATTATTACCTAGTCTAGATCTAACCTGTAGTTAGACGTCAGCATGCTTAAGTAGAACAAATGCAGATTATGACCTGGAGAGAAATTGCTCATATTTCAAAATAACATAGGATTTCGATGATTCATATTAGCAGAAACCAGGAGATATGTCTAAATATTAGGCTAAAAGAAACAGAATATAATTTTGTATCAGGATTAATATATTGATATGAGTATACTTACCAGGTATTCTGAATTTAATGTGTTATCTAAAGCTAGAAATGCCTTGGGTAACTATATTTTGGACTCAGTGATGGCCTACATTCAATGAAGTTTGGTGTTAGAACTTCCCTAACATAATACATGGAAGGACTCCAAAAGCTAAGGCTGTAAGGGTGTTAGAGTAGATTTTTGTATGTGACCTGCACGTCCAGCCCCTTCAACATTCTTCAAAATGTCTCAGAGGAGATTTCCTTTCCTTAGAGTACTAAGAAATACATTAGTGAGTAAGATACTAGTTATCCTTGACAAGGTCTGTGGTGTCTGTTCTCTGTAACCCAGGGATGATCATGAAAGATATTGCAAGGTAATAACATTGGAAGGTAATAAGGTAATACCATTATCTTTTATGCACCTTTTAGTAATCTCTTTCTGCCCCCTTTTCCTTCATAAACACATGTGTAGTTTTACTTTCCTAAAGTAAAGAGGAATCACTGAAGGATGAGAAAAGTGTTTTCACTTCAGATCTCTATTATTTTTGCCTCTGACTGCTACTTTAGAAGAGGGGTGGGAATTTCAAAGATTTCAAATATTGGTGGATTTAACAGCAGACAAGGGCCCAGGTGTTCTCAAACCCTAACTCTTAGCTACCTAAAATAAAAATGAGAAACGGGGACAATTAAATAGGAAATGAAGATAATGTGTTACCTAGTAGGACTGCCATTTTTCCAGTTCTCCCAGGACCTATAACTCCATCAATGATGTCCTTCCTGAAATTTCAAATTAAGTCACCAGAATTGAGATAGAGAAACCATTTAATTTTATCATTCTTTAGAGAAACTACATTGGATTTTTTTCTGAGAGCCAAACCATTTCCCTGAATAGAATAATTTGTGTGTTCTCAAAATTACTGAAACATTATCAGTTTACTGAAGTGACTTACCTTATCACTGATATGGTAATAATTTGTTTTCTATTAAAGAAATCGAAAATAAGAAGTCACTTCTAAAAGGAAAAAAATTGTGATAGTCTGAAGGAGAATGTATCTTGCAGCAGATTTGTATCATAGTTGTCTATTTTCAATTGCACACGAACTTTATGGACACCCTGTATATCTGAATTATTAAAAAGTCCAATACCAACTTTTTCTTTATGCACCATTTCTTTATTTCCATAATGCACCATATACATTTAGCTCTTGCTGATGAAATAGATGGCTAAATGTTTAACCATCACCATCTATGAGACTATAAATGCTTGTTCTAAGGCTTTGCCTGTGCCTTGAAATTTTTTTGTTTTGATAGTCTCACTCTGTTGCCCTGGGTAGAATGCCATGGCATCGCAGCTCACAGCAGCCTCAAACGCTTAGACTCAAGTGATCCTCTTGCCCCAGCCTCTTGAGTAGCTGGGACTACAGGTGCCAGCCACAACAACCTGGCTATATTTCCTTTTTTAGTAGAGATAAGCGAGGGGTTCCACTCTTGCTTAGGCTGGTCTCAAACTCCTGAACTCAAGCAATCCACCTGCCTTGGCCTCCCAGAGTACTAGGATTACAGGCATGAACCACCACACCCAGCCTTGAAATCCTGCATGTCACCACTTTCTCATCTTTATAGCCAGGCCAGGGCCTGACCTTATAAATTCTAGGGCACCAGGGGTAGGAAGTATCTAGAAGAGTATAGAGAGATTCATGGTATGTTTGCCTAAGGGTAGGAAGTAACTAACTGACATCAGATGATTTTCTTTTCTTTTCATTATAGGTGAATCATCTGCTCTTCCTACTTTTCTCAAACTTGTATGGGGCTAGCCAGCAGCTGCCTGGGTGAATAAGCTATATGGGAATCCTTTTATTTAAACCTCCCAAACTTGCACTCAAACCATCACTTTCCAGCATCTGCAGAATGGATCTTAGGGGTATCTATGTTCCCTTAGAAATTTAGCCCCCAAAAATGCATGGAAAGTTTTAGCCAAGTAAAAGATAAAGTTAAGGGACTTTAGTGCTGTGATGGATCATCTCTGCCCACTTGGGTTGCAGCTAGGACACTGTCAAGGTTCACTTTCCTATCTCTCCCTCTCCTTTTTACCCACTATCTTGGCAAGCTAGGAATGGAATACAACACTTACTCTCAATTTTTTTTTTTTTTTTTAGACAGAGTCTCACTCTGCTGCCCAGGCTAGAATGCTGTGGCATCAGCCTCCCTCACAGTGAACTCAAATTCCTGGGCTTACGTGATCTTTCTGCCTCAGTCTCCTGAGTAGCTGGAATGATTGGCATGGCCCCACAATGCTAATACTATTTTCAAAATGATACATGTATTAGATGTTATTTGCTTCAGTTATGGAGGGTGTAGTATTCAGGTGCTACGGGTGCTACTGTGGAAGCCAAGAACTGGACTTCTTAATTTCCAGAACTGTGAAAGAATACATTTTGGTTTTTCATTAATTATCCAGTCTCAAGTATCCTGTTATAGTAGCACAAAACAGACTAAGGCAGTGCTTAAGGCACCGGTGAGTTTACCCATATTTTTTTTGCACTTTTGTCAATAAAGTGAAAAAGGCAAAAAACATCTTAGTATACTTATCATTTGAAAAATAGTTTTTATCTCACAGGACTCACTCACTGAGAACTGCTGATCTATGGGTCCTTTGTATGAAACAGTGACAGTTCCAAAATTTAAGCCTTTTAATGTAATTTTCTTGAGCTTCCTCCAGCCTATTCTTGGTATGCTGAGCCTGTGTTTTTTTATGACTCTCCTGGGGAGACCTATTTACTTACTTTTCTATTCTCTTCTGCCCATGTTTGGTACTCACCCTGGCACTAATTACCTTTTTATCAATTTGCTCAGTAAGTCAAATTTGAACACAATTATATATTTGAACACAATTTTTTGTTGTTGTTGTAGAGACAGAGTCTTACTTTATTGCCCTCGGTAGAGTGCTGTGGGGTCACACGGCTCACAGCAACCTCCAACTCCTGGGCTTAGGCGATTCTCTTGCCTCAGCCTCCTGAGTAGCTGGGACTACAGGCACCCGCCACAATGCCTGGCTATTTTTCTGTTTTGTAGTTGGGCCAAGGCTGGGTTTGAGCCCGCCACCTTTGGGATATGGGGCCGGCACCCTACTCGATGAGCCACAGGCGCCGCCCTGAACACAAATTTTAAATGTACAGTAGAACTGCTGTATGTTGACCACCCAATAGACTGTAACAAACCCATCAACATATGGAAGTGGTCAACATAAAGAACTAGGTCTACCGTACTGATACATACATGGGGTACATGTCTCGTCTATAAAAGTTATGTCAATTTTCTTTGAAAAAGAATCTCACTTTGTCACTCTTGGTAGAGTGTTGTGGTGTCATAGCTCACAGCAACCTCAAACTCTTGGGCTCAAGCAACCCCCTTGCCTCAGTTTTTCATTTTTAGTAGAGACAAGGTCTAATTCTTGCTCAGGCTGGTCGTGAGCTCAAGCAATCCACCCACCTCAGTCTCCCAGAGTGCTGGGATGACAGTTGCCACCATGCCCGGGAAAATTAGGTCAACTTAAGGAGGTGGTCAATGTAGGGAGGTGGTCAACTATGGAGATTCCACTGTATATCAAGAGTTATATGCTGCAAAAATTTTAAAGAAAAAGATGAAAAAAGTAAGACTTATGGTTATTCTATCTGCTTCATATCTTCCAGAAATAATTTAGCATTTTTTGGTAGTACAGCATTCTTTCTGATTTTTCTACTATTGCTTAAAACAAACAAACAAACAAAAAACTTTATTATTTCAATGGCATTTTTGGAAGAAGTAGAAAACTTTGATTCTATTTGTCACTCTTTTAAATCCAAAAGTATTTCTTGTATTTGGAAATAATGGGAATTTGGACTTTCCACTAATTTATTTATTTATTTAATTTTAATTTTTTTTGGGGGGGGACAGAGTCTTAGTATGTTGCTCTTGGTACAGTGCCATGGCATCACAGCTCACAGCAACCTCAAACTCTTGCCTCAGCCTCCCAAATAGCTGGGACTACAGGCTCCTGCCACAATGTCGGGCTATTTTATTGTTGTAGTTGTTGTTTAGCAAACCCGGGCCAGGTTAGAATCCGCCAGCCTTGGTATATGTGGCTGGCACCCTTACCACTGGGTTATGGGTGCCGAGACCTTTCCACTAATTTAGATAGTTTTTTCCCCTCTAACTAGTTGACTTGAATAGTGAAGTTGTAGGTGTTTTATGACTTGGAGATGCATTTTTCACCTCATTATCAACTTTGGCCCAGCAGTCTCTCTCTAGAGTTCAGTTCAAAGTCAGGGAGGTTACACAAGTCAGAGAAAAGTTATAGTGTATCAGTCTTTCTATTTAGCTCAATCCCAGAGCAATGCTCTGTTTTTACTCTAAACAATCCTTCATTGAATTTGGCAACAATAATTAGGTCTGGCTCCTAAGGTCCTATTCAAAAATGTGTTATCTTTTTCAGAATGTTTTCATAACTTTATATTTTTTGGCATGAAGATAAAAATATATTTCTTCTCACAAAGTTCTAAATCAAACAAATAGATGAAAATCATTGTGGGAGAGATTTTGGAATGAGGGTTATAGCATGAAAGGATGCTAGATACTATCAATTGACTGCGTAATGCAGAATTCAGGATAATGCTGTCCTTCACATTTATTTTTTGTGTGTGTGCAAACGTTAGCAACATACTATGGTCTTTAAGACCAGGGAAGGTTAGACTTTGTATTGTATTTATATTGGATATATTTTTCTTTAGCAGTGATAAAATTCACAAAGATTCCTTTGAAGTGCTAAAGTCCTCAAAAAAAAAAAAAGTTCTTATTCAGTACTTGGAACGAAATTATATTGCAGCAAAAGTTCTTCTTGAGTTGATAATGCTGCTCAACTAAGAATAAATTAGTGAGTGAATACTTATTGACGGTCTCTGGGTAAAATGGCTTTGATGACTTTGACATTTCTTTTTTTTTTTGAGACAGAGTCTCACTATGTTGCCCTTGGCATTATATCTCACAGAAGCGTCAAACTCTTGGGTTCAAGTGATTCTCTTGCCTCCGCCTCCCAAGTAGTTGAGACCACAGGTGCCTGCCACAATGCCTGGCTATTTTTGTTGTTGTCATTTTGTTTTAGGAGGCCTGGCTGGGTTCAAACCCACCAGCCTCGTTGTATGTGGCTGGCACCCTAACCACTGAGCGACGGGTGCTGAGCCTATTTTTTTCTCTTTTTTGAGACAGAGTCTTAACTCTGCTGCCCTGGTAGCATGCCCAGATATCATCATTGCTCTCAGGAACCTCACACTCTTAGGGTCCAGCAATCCTCCTACCTCAGCCTCCTGAGTAGCTGGGACTACTATGTATGCACCACAACACCCTGATTTTTCTAATTTTAGTAGTGCTGAGGTCTCACTCTTGCTTGGCTGGTCTTGAACTCCTGAGCTGAAGCAATCCATCCACCTTGGCCTCCCAGAGTGATTACAGGCTAGGATTACAGGCATGAGCCACCCTGCCTGGCTGATTTGAGAAATGCCTTTTAATAGTTACAAATACACCAAGGAGATGAGTCTTAATCATGTATTTATAAAAATACAACATGGTTAGTAAGAAGATATTGTTTAGTATCTATAGCAGTAACAATAGCTTGCACCATTTTTCTTTCTTTTTTTTTTTAAAGACTTTATTTTTAAAAATTAAATCATAGCTGTGTACATTAATGCAATCATGGGGTACAATGTGCTGGTTTCATATACAATCTGAAATAGTTTCACTGAACTGGTTACATAGCCTTCATGGCATTTTCTTAGCTATTGTGTTAAGACATTTATATTCTACATTTAGTAAGTTTCGCCTGTACCCTTCTAAGAAGCTTGCACCATTTTTCAAAGTTCTTCTATAAGGGGGTTATGGAAGAATAGATTATTATTATTATTATTATTTATTCACCACTATACTAATGAGGAGGAAGAATTCCCTCACCTCCAACATCTATAGTAGGGGTAAGTATTCTTTCTTTTTCTATTGATGTTGGACTTGGCTATGTAATTTGCTTTGGTCAATGGAATGTAGAGAGAAGAAATAATATACCAGATCTGAACTTAGGCTTTACAAGGGATTGTGTACTTCCCCTCATTGCTCTGTGAGCTTTTGTCCTCTGCCATGAGAAGAAAACAATCCTAGTAAGTTGTTTCTCCTTCAGCCTGGCTATCCCAGCTCCTCCATATACCTGTAACCTAAAGCATGGTTCTCAGCCAATCTAAAGACCTGTGAGGATGAAAATATGTGCTTATCACGCAAGACAGAATTTTAGGGTGGTTTGTGATATAGCAAAAGCTAACTTGCAAAGCAACTCAGTGCATTTCCTGGAGGTGGTACAGTTGTTTCTTTTAGGATATTAAGGTAGTAGGTACCTTAATATAATTATGGGATTGCTGAGAGAGGCAGAGTTTTCAACATTTTGCCAATCACTTCTTTGGCCCATTAATTACTAAAGGGCATGTTGTTCAATTTCCACGTTTTTGTGAATTTTCAGATTTCCTTATGTTGTTTATTTCTAGTTTTATTCCATTGTGGTTGGAGGAGAAAATACTTCCTATAAATTCATTCTTTTAAAATTTATTAAGACTTCTTTTGTGACCTAGCATATTGTCTGTATGGGGGAATGTTTCACGTGTATTTGAGAAAATGTGTATTCTTCTGTTTTTTGGTAGCATGTTCTATATATGTCTGTTAGGTCTAGTTGGTTTATAGTGTAGTTCAAGTCTTTGTTGACCTTTTGCTAACTTTTGTGTTCACTATGTGGAGGTATTGAAGTTTCCAACTGTTATTATAGAACTGTTATTTCTCCCTTCAATTATGCTAGTTTCACTTCACACGTTTTGGGGTTCACTTTTTACGTATGTATGTATTTATAATTGTTCTGTCTTCTTGATGGGTTGATCCCATTATCAATATATAATATCTTTCATTGTCTTTCTGATCAGGGCACTTCTGATCTAGAGTGATTAACTGTGGATATTCAACCTCTCTAACTGCCCACTAACATCTACTTTAAACATATTTTTAATGCAATAAATTCCTTAATGTTTGCTACACAAAAAGCCATAAATGAGATTGGTATTTCAAGGATGGCAATAAGGCTAGTGTGGCTAACACAGTGGTATCAAACAGAATCTGAGAAGTGGGCCAGGGTCAGCTCATGTGCGGCATTGTAAAATAAGGTATAGATATGGATTTTATTCTCAGTGATATAATTTTTTTGTTTGTTTGTTTGAGAGGCTAGAGTGTTGTGGCATCACATGAACCTCACATGAACCTCAAATTCCTGGGCTCCAGCAATCCTCCTGCCTCAGCCTCCCAAGTAGCTGGTACTACAGATGCCCACCACAACACCCAGATAATTTTTCTATTGTAAGCAGAGATGCAGGGCAATGCCTGTGGCTCAGTGGGTAGGGTGCCGGCTCCATATACCGAGGGTGACGGGTTTGAACCTGGCCCCGTCAACTAAAACAGAAGTGACAACTGCAACAAAAATAGCTGGGCATTGTGGCGGGTGCCTGTAGTCCCAGCAACTTGGGAGGCTGAGGCAAGAGAATCTCCCTAGCCCAAGAGCTGGAGGTTGCTGTGAACTGTAACTTCACGGCACTCTACCGAGGGTGACATAATGAGACTCTGTCTCAAAAAAAAAAAAAAGTAGAAATGCAGTCTTGCTGTTGCTCAGGCTGGTCTTGAACTCCTTGCTCAAGTGATATGCCCACCTCGGCCTCCCGGAGTGCTAGGATATTACAGGTATGAACCTCCATACCCAGCTGATATAAAATCTTAATGGAGGATTTTAGGCAGAAGAGTTATATTTTTATGAGATCCCTGTGGAGGCTTTATGAATAATGAATCATAGAGAGGTAGAGAGTGCAGTAAGGATGTTTTTTTTTTAGAGACAGAGTCTCACTTTTGTCGCCCTTGGTAGAGTGCTGTGGAGTCACAGCTCACAGCAACCTCCAACTCCTGGGCTTAGGTGATTCTCTTGCCTCAGTCTCCTGAGTAGCTGGGACTATAGGAGCCCGCCACAACGCCCGGCTATTTTGTTTGTTTGTTTTTTTTTTTTTGCAGTTTGGCTGGGGGCGGATTCGAACCTGCCACCCTCGGTATATGGTGCTGGCACTCTACCCACTGAGCCACAGGTGCTGCCCAAAAGTAAGGCTTTTTTTTTTTTATATAGTTCTGTCAGAGACACAATAGTGAAGATAAAGAAAAATACAGACTTTTGATATAAAATACATAGGACTCGCTGATGGATTTCTGTATGGAATGGGTGAGAGGACTCTGAGATAACGCTTAGTTTTTTGTTTTGTTTTAGTCTTTGGGCTTCAATACTCAGGCTTTTCAGAGACAAGGGAAGGAGGAGTAGCAGGTCTTTTTTGTTTATTTGTCTGTTCGGCTAATTCCTGAGAGAGGAAAATAAATTGAGTTTTGTTTTGTTCTTTTCAGGTTGGGATTGTATTTATTTATTTATTTACCTATTTTATTTATTTATTTTTGAGAGAGTCTCAAGCTGTCACCCTGGGTAGAGTGTTATGGCATGATAGCTCACAGCAACTTCCATGTCTTGGCCTCAAGTGATCCTCTTGCCTCAGTTTTTCTATTTTTAGGAGAGATGGGGTCTTGCTTTTGCTCAGGCTGGTCTCAAACTCGTGAGCTCAAGCAATCCACCCATCTCGGCCTCCCAGATTGCTAGGATTACAGGCATTAACCACCATGCCTGGCCTGAGACACCTATTTTAGACAGTTTTTCAAGAAGGAAGGAGTGGTCAGTTGGGTAAAATGCCATTAGACCTCAAACGTGATAAAGAAGCAAGATGTGATCACAGGTTGGCAATATGGAGGGGGAGGTCACAGGTAATTTTGTAAAGGGTAGACTTTGGCGAGTGAAGAGGGCAGAAACTTGATTGGAGAAGATTGAGGAGAGATTGTTACATGAGGAAGTAGCCAGTGTATGTATAGAACTCCATCAAGAAGTTTTCTTATGAAGGTTTTGAGAAATACTTGGTAATATTAATAGTTGGAAGAGACTGTGAAGGTTAAGGAAGTTCCTTTTCTTTCTTTTTTCCTCCCACAAGAGTTCCAAGAAGTTCTCTTTTTTCATAAGATAGACCACAGTTAGCACCCCTGGCTCCCATCAAATGCCACTGGGGCTTCCCAGTCACTGTGGCATCTAAAATACATCCTCCTCTAGATTTTCTCTGGAGAGGGAAATCCCGACCCTCGCCTTTCCCCAGGTATAACAGCACAAATGATCCAGGAGAGAGAAAGAGCAGGGGTGAAGACTTGAGAATGGAAGAGGGGACGGGATCTAGAAGGGACGGGGATGTTTTGCCTATGGGGACAGGAAGGAAGCAAAGAGAGTGCGTACTGAGTGGGTAGCTTGGTGTTTTGTTGGTGGGAATATGAGGGAAATCTATTAAGAGCTTTTTTTTTTTTTAAAAAAAATGGAGCATGAGGGTAGATTATTTGTTGGATGTCAGGGAAAGTATTTAGGTAATGAATTTGAAGAGGGAGAACTATACTCATTTGAACCACAGAAAGCAAATGCTAAGAAAGTATTGCTGGAATGAAAGAAGGTAGAGTATCCATTTAAAATTTGATTGTAACATGAGTTAAGGAATAATTTATTTTTTATTATTTTTATTTTTTTTTATTAGAGACAGAGTCTCACTTTGTCGCCCTTGATAGATTACTGTGGCGTCACAGCTCACAGCAACCTCCAGCTCTTGGGCTTAGGTGATTCTCCTGCTTCAGCCTCCCGAGTAGCTGGGACTACAGGCGTCCTTCACAGCGCCCAGCTATTTTTTATTGCAGTTTGGCTGGGGCCGAGTTTGAACTTGCCACCCTAGGTATAGGGGGCCAGCACCCTGCTCACTGAGCCACCGGGGCCACCCCAGTTAAGAAATAATGTAAAATAGCTAAAATAAAATAACTTGAAGAGTGGAATTGGAATGTCCTAACACAAAGAAATGATAAATGCCTGAGGTGATGGCTACCTCAATTACTCTGATTTGATCCGTTCACATTGTATACCTGTTTCAAAACATCACATGAATCCAATAAACATGTAACTATCATGTATCCATAATAATTAAAAATTAAAAAATTAAAATTTTTTTTAAAAAGATGTGATTGTACAAAACAAGCAATCCCAGAAATCTTATAAACAATAAAAAAGAAGAAATATTTCAATATCATTCTACTTGATCTGGATACACCTGATATTGAAATTGGAGAAAATATATTGTTA
>CAUYRH010017867.1:0-15348 GCA_963574655.1 Perodicticus potto
CCTGGATAGAGTGCCGTGGCATCACAGCTCACAGCAACCTCCAATTCCTGGGCTCAAGCGAGTCTCCTGCCTCTGCCTCCCAAGTAGCTGGGACTGCAGGCACCCGCCACAACGCCTGGCCATTTTTTGGTTGCAGCCGTCATTGTTGTTTGGCGGGCCCAGGCTGGATTCGAACCCGCCAGCTCAGGTGTACGTGGCTGGCGCCTTAGCCCGTTGAGCCACAGGCGCCAAGCCAGAAAAACAGATCATAATTCTTTTAAATTTAGCAGACTTGTGTTACGGCACAGTGTATAATCTATATTAGTAAATGTCTTATGTGCAAGAAAACTGTTCTGTGTTTTGAAAAGAATGTATATTCTGCCATTGTTGGGTATTTGTTTCAAAAATGTCAATTAAACCAGTTTGATGGTGTCA
This sequence comes from Perodicticus potto, assembly GCA_963574655.1. NCBI lineage: Eukaryota > Metazoa > Chordata > Mammalia > Primates > Lorisidae > Perodicticus > Perodicticus potto. The sequence goes on from CAUYRH010017867.1 coordinate 415, forward strand.
TCCAAGTTTTTTACATGCAGCTGTATTCCACTTGACAATTCCTGTCTATTTGTTCTAGAATCACTGAGAAAGGAATCTCCCACTATCATCCTGAATTTATCTATTTCTCTTTTCAATTCCATTACTTTGGCATGTGTTTTGAAGCTGTGTAATTAGGTGCACATACATTTAGGACTGTTACGTCTTCTTGATGGATTAATCCTTTTATCATTATGAAATGCCTCTTTTTATCTTGAGTAATTATTTCTTGATTTGAACACTATTCTGGGTGGCACCTGTGGCTCAAAGAGTAGGGCGCTGGCCCGATATACCGGGGGTGGTGGGTTCAAGCCCAGCTCCAGCCAAAACTACAAAATAAATAAATACATACATACATACATACATTTTTTAAAAAGTGAAGACTATTCTGCTTGATAATATAGTCACTTTGCTTTCTTACACTTAATATGACACATTTTCACACTTTCCCCATCTTTTTACTTTTAATCTATCTTCTAACACTTCTTATTAAAGGGTTTCTTGTAGAAAGCATATAGTTGGGTGTAACATTTATTGCTAAGTTTTATGCTCTCTAGCTTTTAATTGGAATGTTTAAACATTTACATTTGTTGTAATTATGGTTATAGTTGGGGTTATCTCTACCATCTCTAGCTCTTTGTTGTCTATTTGTTCTGTTTTATTTTCCTCTTTCCTTGACTTCATTAATTAGAACATTTTTGAGTATTCCATTTTATCTCCACTATCAGCTTGTTAGCTATATCTCTTAGTTTTTAGTGGTTGCTCTAGGATCTTCAATATATATCTTTAACAGTATTCCACCTTCAAAAAATATTATAGCACTTTACCAATAATGGAAGAATCGTTCAACAATACACTTCCCTTTCCCTCTGCTTTCCTTTGTATCATTGTTGTCAAACATTTTGCTTCCATATAATGTTATTATTTTTGTTTTAGATAATATCTCATTTTCAACACATTATTGAGATATAATTTACACACCATAATGTTCACCTATTTAAAGTGTACTTCAATGTTTTTATTATATTTACAGCCTTGTGAGATCATCACCATAATCTAATTTTGAAACATTTTTATTACCCCCAAAAGAAACTTTATACCTCCTCATTCCCACATGAAACACACCTCAGCCTTAAACAATTATTAATCTACATTCTGTCTTTATTGATTGCCTTCTTCTAAGTATTTCATATAAACAGTACCACATAACATGTGGTCTTTTGTGATTGGCAGGGATGTCCAACCTTTTGGCTTCTCTGGGCCATATTGGAAACAAAAGAGCTGTCTTGGGCCACACATTAAATACACAAACACTAACAAAGCTGATGAGAAAAAAAAAAAATCTGTGCATAATTTTCATTATATCCACCACCACAGATAAGAGAAAAAGTCCTCACATAATCCACATGCAGCCTGTGGACCTTGGGTCGGGGGCCTCTAGAGGTTCACTCATGTTGTAATGTGTCAGTACCTCATTTCTTTTTATTGATAAGTAATATTTCATAGTATGGATATGCCACATTTTGATCATTAGTTGATGGGCATTTGAGTTGTTTCTACATGATGACTATTATTTGTAATGTTGCTGTGAACATTTATGTACAAGTTTTTCTGTGAACACATGTTTTTATTTCTCTCAGGTGTATACCTACGAGTGAAATTTCTGGGTCATAAGGTTACTCTATGTGTAAGATTTTGAGGCACTGCCAGGTTGTTTTCCACAGCAGCAGTCTATGAAGGTTCCAATCTCCTCACATGCTTGCCAACACTTGTTACTCCATTTTTTCTTATAGCCATTCCAAGGGATGTGACATAGTGTATCATTGTGGGTTTGATTTCTCTGATGATTGATTAATGATAATGTTAAACATCTTTTCGTGTGTTTATTGGCCATTCATATATCTTCTTTGGGGAAATGCCTACTCAAATTATTTGTCCATTTTTTAATTATTTTTCTTTGTATTATTAACTTGTAAGAATTCTTTATATACTCTAGATACAAGTCCTCTTTCAGGTATATTTTTGCAAAATTTTTCTACCAGGCTATCAGGTGCCTTTTCACTTTCTTGATAGCATCTTTTGAAGCACAAAGCTTTAATTTCGATGAAGTCCAATTCGTCAAACCTTCTCTTTAATCACCTGTGCTTTTGGTGTCATTCTAAGAAATCATTCCCCAACCTAAGATCATTACAATTTGTTTCTTGTTTTCTTCTATGACTTCTTAAAGTTTTAGTTCTTACATTTAGGTCATTATTTAACATCTTTACAGGCCCCATCTTCAAATGCAGACACACTTGGGCCTATGTATTCAGCATAAAAATTTTGGAGGGTACATAAACATCTAGTCTGTAATGCCTTCCTTTGGCTCATTTTGGATTTAGTTTTCTTTTCTACTTTCCTGTCATGAGAGGTTAGGTTATTGTTTGAGATATATCTTTTTGTGTGTGTGATATAGGCATCAAGAGCTATAATGCTCCCATAAAATTTGACCAATTATACATATTTTCAAGAAAATTTTTAGAAACCAAGAAGGAAAGTATCTCATATTTACCCACATATTTACCATGTCTGGTGCTCTTCATTCCTTTGTTTAGATATGAATGAATGTTTATCTTGTAATATTTTCTTTCAGCCTGAGAAACTTCCTTTAATGCACTTTACAGTATAGGTCTGCTAGCAACAAATTTATTTATTTATTTATTTACTGCTAAAAATGCCTTTATATTATCTTCATTCTTAAAGAATATGCTCTCTGAATATAGAATTCTAAGCTGGGTTCTTTTTTCCTTTTAGCAATTTAAAGATGTGTTTTCTTCTAGCTTGCAAGGTTTGTAATGAGAAATCAGTGGTAATTCTTACCTTTTTTTCTCTGCCTAATTAAAAGATTTTCTCTTTGCTGCTGCTTTTGAACAAATTGATCATATTTCTTGGCATTTCTCCTGCTTCATGGTAAAGGTTATCAAGCTTCTAAAATCTGTGACTCTATAGTTTCCATCCAATCTGGAAAAATCTTGACCGTAATTTCTTCAAATATTTTTCTGCCACCTGCCACCAATAGGGCCTCCTATTATATGTATGTTAGATCCACTGATATTGTTCCCTAGTATACAGAGATTCTGCTATTTCTCCCCCTACCCTTTCTTCTTTGGGTGCCCCAGTTTGAATAGTTCTTATTGCTTCATCTTCAGATTCACTGGTTTTTATTTCTACTGTGTCCAAGCTGATATTAATCCCATTATGATGCCATATGCTAAAGTGACCTTCAGCAAAACCTACCTCCTGATATTTATCCCCTTGTGTAATTCCAACCTGTTGATTGTGGGCATGTTGGTGACTTGTTTCTCCCCAACGGGATGCATCAAAAATGATGGGATGTTACTTTTTGATTAGATTATAAAAGACAGTAGCTTCTGTTTTATCAGCAAACTCCCTCTACAGTCTGTTTTGGCTTGCACACTGTGATGAAGCAAGCTGCCATGCTGGAGAGGTTCACACAGCAAGGTAATGCAGGTAGCCACAACAGACAGGTAAGAACTGAAGCCATCGGCTCAGTGTCTGCCAAGGAACTGAATTCTTACAATACCCAAGAAAGCTCAGAAGCAGATTCTCCTCAGTTGAGCCTTCACATGAGGCTGGCCAACATTGATTTCGTGTATTTTGTCAAGTGTTCTAGTTGGTTTGGGTGGGGTGGCAAGTTCACTATCCGTTACTTTGTCATAGCCATCAGAGAGGCCTTTGGGCATTTTAAGAGAAGGACAAAAGGGAATGACATTAGCACTTAGCTCCACCTTTTGTGTTTTTAAGCTCTGTACAGACACTCAGCTGGCTCCTCGCTGGGCAGAGGAACATACATGGGAAAGACTCCTCACCAGCTGTGTCATGGCCCCCAGATCCCAACCTTCACCTTCTCAGCAAACAACTTGTTAGTGTGTGATGAAAACCTATTAGAAACCCCCTCGGCCTATCATGATTTGTTTATTCTGTGGGTTCCAATAGTTTCCCCAGAGATGTGATCATAAGTTCTAAGCCAAGACCCTTGGTCTACTAGTAGGTCTGAACATTTGAGCTCAGAAGGGTCTCAGGAAATCTCATGGGTCTCAGGCATCTGACACACAGGAGCCTCTGGGTACAGGGGCAATGTCTGTCCCCTAAAAGAAGCACAAACCCTAAGGGATCTCCTATCTGGCTGATATGCAGAATCAATCACCCAGGAAGCGTATAAAAAATTACAAGTGCCCAGGTCCCACTGCAGACCTACTGAAGGGGAACCCTGTCACTTAATGGTGACTCCTAGGCACAGCCAAGGAGCAGCCTGTCTTCTTGTATCTTACAAACCCGAAGAACTCATGGGCATGAGAGCTGAAGAGTTCACAGGCAGGGCAGTGCTTTATAAGCCATCCAAAACCAGTCCCGGGAGACACAAAGGTGACTCAACTCCAAGAAAAGAAGACTGAGCTCTCTCTGAATCATGGCATGTTAAATAGGAAGGAAACTTGGAGAATGCCCAGGCCAATCCCTTCCCCTCCCCCAGGCTGCCCACTGCACTGATGCAGAAACCAACCCCCAGAGGGTTTAATGGACACGTCTAGTATTTCTCAGTCCAGGATGCAGTTTCATCTAGAACTTTCCCCACTGTCTTCCAGACCCCTGCTAGGATTCTATCAGTGTGACCCTTAGAATAGAACCCCAAATCCACAACACAGCTGAGCTCCCACACCACCTGGCCCCTGCCCCTCTACCCCACCCTCTCCTGTCCACTGCTCCAGGACTCACCAGTCCCTTTCTACCAGTGGAACAGCCAGTGTCCTTCTGAGTTGTTCTGACCCCGAGAATTTCCAGTCCAGTTCTTCACAGCAATGGCCCCTTGTACTTTAGCCACAGTTGGAAAGGTCTGGCCTCCGTCGGCTGTCCCAGACAACTGAAGGCCAGTGCTTGGCCGCCGTTCTCCATCTGGGCACAAGCCTTGTGTGCTATCTTCCAGCCTGACTCTCAGGGGTCCTGCTGCTCCCATTAAGTTGGGAGTTCCAAGAGGGCAGGAAATAGGTCTGCGTTGCACATTTCTGCACCTGCAATGCCGCCCAAATCTACCAGGGCAAACGCTTTGGGGTCCCAGGCTGTCCCTGTGGTGAGTCCTGTTGGCACTGGGTCACACTCTGGACTAGTGGTGTGTAGTGTCCAGGCACCCCGGCACATGTCCGGGTCCAGGTTTGCCCACAGTTGAACCCTGTTTACTATTCCCTCCTCCAACCAGAGCACCCCAGCTCTGCAGACTTGCCTCGGGGCAGGCCTGTGCTCCCGCCATTCTACTAGACCCGCATAAGAGATGAAGGACGATTTAGGATTCACCAGTTTCCACTGAGAAACAACCTGGGAGCTGGGCTCCTCCATCCGCAGGCAAAGGCTTTAATATTTAAGCTAGAAGCAACAGCCAAGCACTGCCGAGGGAGAAGAGCTCAATTTCCTTATATCATGCTGTTCTCCAGTGTGCCCTACAAATCTCCGACCAAACCGTCAAACAAGACCTACCCTTTTCACTGCGTCAAACCCTAAGTCTCTGATTATAAGTCAGAGCCCGATGTAGGGCCGGTAGGAGAATCGGAATGAGAGTCTGAGTCACGGGCGTGATTAAGAGTGATCTGGGTCTCCAGTCTCTTCATTAGTGAGGTGCGGGCCCAGCACTGTACCGTGGAAGTACAACAAAAACACATTTAAAATTTTCCAGCAGTAACAGCAGAGGGTAGAAAATGAATGGGCAAAACGCATTTTAACAATATATTTTATTTAGCCAACATATTTAAAATATTATTTCAACATGTAATCAATAGAAATATTAATGGGTTGCTTAATGTGGCTTTTTCTCATACTGTCTTTGAAATACACTGTGGCTCTTATAGCCACGTGTGGCTCATGACTACTGGTGGGGACAGCAAAGGAAGAGCCCAGAGGCCTGGCACTGGCCCTGAGTTGGGAGGAGGCACCAGACCACCTCCCCTGAAGCTGCCGGAGAGCCGCTCCCCACTCCCTGAAACCCTCCCTCACTCCTGCGTGCGCTGGTGTCACCGGAGGGATCCGAGATCACTGCTCAGAACTTTCTCTTGCTTCTTGGATTAATTCACTTGTATTTATTTGGCTTTTTATAAACAAAAGTCAGACTTAATATGTTCTATTCATTGTAAGCAAAGGGCAGTGCTCCTAAGGGGATCTGTCAAACAAATGCTCTTTCCGTAAACACATAAAAAGGTGACCGTGTAGGGAGGGAGAATTGTACTGAGCTGAAATCTGGGGTATTTTTCCCCCTTTCAGCTCCATAAGCTAAAATATTGCTAAGGCTTTTTATAAACAAAGATAATGAGTTCTATAATTTATGTAAATTAACTAATGCTGCTGCATTTTCTAGAAGTAACATAAACTGTATTATTTATTTGATGTGCTTTTTGGAGTAAAAAATAATTATAATTGGACATTATACCTAACAGGTTTCTTCTACTGTTTTCTTATTAGTGTTTGTGGGTTTGAATGGGAAACACGGAGTCGCTGGAGGGTGCTACACGTGTACATTTTCCTTCGCATGTATGAAAACGAGAATAACCTTGACCAAGGCTCTTGACCACAACTTCTGTGTCAGAGGAAACCGGACACACCAGGCAGCAAGAGCACAGCGGTAGCCGGTAGGTGGTGGTTACTTTCAAATAGGATGGGGTGAGAGTCGGTCAGCTGACCTCATTTTTACTCCCTGACCATCTTCACGACTCAAAGCCCGGTCTCGGCAGCATGGGCTGCATCAGCCTCCCCGGGGACCCACTCTAAAGGCAGCATCCCAGGCCCCACCCAGACCGGCTGAACTAGAATCTCTGGCAGACTTGTGTGCACAGTAAACTTTGAGGAACATTTTTGCAGCATCATTTGTAGTGAGCACTCAGCCTTTTCCCGGGCCCCTCCTAGAGGAAAGAGCTAGAGCTGCATGCAGAAAAGGCACCTGGCTGGGTCCCCCAAGTTTGTCCTTGCCCAGCTCACAGCATCGGCCCACATGTCCCCTCACATCTAATGCATATTGAAATGAGCACTACATAATCTCACACTGCAATTCTTAATATTATCATATTAGGAGCATTAAAAATGCAAGAAAGGATAATTAAACAAAATAAATTAAACAAGGATCTTGAAATACACAGCCTTGGAAATACTTTTGCTGCCTAAACGCCTGCTAACATCTGTTGGCCTCGATCAAGCTTGCTATCCTCTTCTGATATTCAAAGCACAAAATATGGTAAAATGCCAAATGTAAATAGCTCTGATTCGCAAACTTGTTTATGCAGCCGAAGATGGCCCTAAAGTGGGAGAAGGGACTCTAATGAAAGCCCATTGATCTTTGGGCTTTCAAATATTGGGTTCCTTAGCACCCTCCCATCCCCAGAAACAAGGCGTATTCACTCAACGCCAGAAAGAAAACAAAACAAAAACATCTCAGACTGAAAAGGAAGGGGGGTAATTTACTGAATTTATTTCATCTCATCTCCCTTAATCATGTAAAACCAAAACCCAAAAATGTTCTACATTCTGGTTTGTGTCCAACACGATGCACAAACTAATTGAGTGTAAAAAGCGTTGCTTTGTATTATATCAGTTAAAGTAAGTGTAACAATTGTTCTCTCTACCCCCGAGCTCTGCTTCATTTCTGTTTTTGTTATAATTCAGTCCATTCGCAATATGTCATTGCAAACACTATTTGCAAAAGAAAGTATAAAAAACAGATTCTTTATTTCTTAGTGCATTTATTTTCATTTCCCCTTCTCAGCCTCTCCACATTTATACCATGCTTCCATCTGGAGGGCTTAAAAAAGTTATAGACGAAGTTACTACACATAATGAAGCACACTCGTCTGGTATTTAGCCTGAGAATTTTATTGCCAGGTGTTGTGAAAGGGAAAAAAATACGTATCTGGCCAAAATGCTGTGTTGTGTCTTTTCTCCAAACACTTCACATCGTGTCTGAAAGTATTCATTAATTTGTGGTGGGGGCTGCTTCAATAAGGTTTACTTAACCACCTTTCAGGAGAAGACAGATGTGATCAGCTGTGCAACTTGGACGAGGCCGCAGCTCACGGGCCTCACTGCTAGTGTCTGAGGGGTCCTGGCAACTTGAGTGTCTGCTCAGTCACCAGCGGGAACCCCCACCCTTCCTCGGGCACCGGAAGCCCTAATGAGCCAGCCCTCGGAACACACAATGAGCCGCCAGGGAAACGTAAGCTGCGCACCCACCTCGCTAGGTGCTGGCCGGACAGAAAGACACGTGGGGAACACCAGGACACAAGGAGAGACATCATGTCCCACACTGACATCCCACCCAGGGGGCTCGACCAGTTTCTCGTAAAGGGGAAATGATTTCGATGAGAGCTGAACAACCAAAAAGACCATCCCTGCTGGCTGTCAAGAGACCAAGGCAGCCTCCTCCTGCCCACCTGTAGGTGGGGGCTGTAATTTAAGACTCTTTCAACTATTTCACAGCAATTAAAGAATTGAAGGTCAGTGGCAAAACTTCCTCCCTCATGGACTGTTCGGTCCGGTGGAAAGCCAGGCGGATCCTGACTGTAAGAAATGGCCACCGATTCTCTTTAGGGAAAGTGAGCCTCGCACGACAGCGTATTGACAGTCGGGTCTGATTCCCTGTGAACCCACTTGACAAAACGAGCCGGGGAGTAGCGAATCAGCGCGCGGGCATCACACCACGTGAAGGGGGTAAGCTCCGCTTCAGCAGCACCCAGACGGGGAAGGAATCTGGGGAGACACAAGGAATCTTGGGGCTTCCCAAATTAGTTTCCCACGGTCTCCTACAGAAAAGACAGCAGGGTTTAACACCTGTCTAATATTTTGGAAACAAAAACAAGTCTTGGAGCATTTTGAAATTCAAGCTATCGGACAACACCAATACCTTGGAAGTGTCTCTCTGAGACTGTGTGTTTGTCGCCTTTGCTGAATGTCACCCGGGGGTGCCTCCTGCATCACCTGCCCAGAGGTGGAGGCTGGGCAGTCACACCTGGGATGCCTTCCGCAGCCCCGAGTGCTAAGCCCTCCCGCTTTCCACGTTGAGAATGGGAACAGCCCCAGAGCCCAGGGAAACAGAGAATTCCTCCCTGTCATCCTGAGTCCAGACATTACTCGTTAGGTGAGCGGATGGATAGCCCTGCTGGCTTCTGCCAGAACTGGTTCAGGGCGTCACCACCACCCCCGATTCCTCCATCCTCCAGGAGCTAATCACACTCCCATTGGAATTCTGAGATCTAACAGTCACTTGTAGTCTCCTTTGAGACTTAAACAAATTTTCTAGGAAATTTTAGGCAAAAGAGACCACAGACAAATAGTTTACCCTGGTCTCCACTACTCAGGTGTTGGAGCGCATAGGCCTCAGCAGAGAGTTTACCATCAAAAGTTAGAAATTGTAGGGCGGCGCCTGTGGCTCAAAGGAGTAGGGCACCGGCCCCATATGCCGGAGGTGGTGGTTCAAACCCAGCCCCAGCCAAAAACTGCAAAAACAAAAAAGTTAGAAATTGTAAAACAAAAGTGTGGAGATTAAAGAACAATGAACAGTAGACGCTAAGTAGGGGATTAAGAAAAACCACCAGTTTTACCCTCTCTGAGGAACCACAGACAGGGAGAAACCCACAGCCACTTGCTGTGGAAATCATGTTTCCATAAGTGAAAGACTGGGGTTCTCACATAGAGAAGAAGTTATCGATAGTGTGCTCCCTGATGGGAGGCTGCTCAAGAGGCCCATTCCAGATTCAATAATAATCCACGTTCTTCCCATGGAATGGCAAACTGAACCTTTGATTTCCTTATCACCACCACAGATGCATGAATCATTAAGCTGCAAACCAGCAGAGACGCAGTGTATCATGGGCCACCTAGAATATTTAATAAAATTATTCCTAAATAATCAATGCATGAAGAGTTCACATTTCTTACATTTCTTTTGTAATAAACGTCTACCTCTCACATCCATCACAAACTGTGCATAAATTGTGGCAGAAAAAATAAAAGAGAACCTCTCCAGTCTTCTTGTGCTGTCATGTAAATACTTAAACACAGACAAATAACATCTGTGCCCTCCCATCGGTCACTATTCTAGGGGGACCTTGTTACATCCAACCCGCAGAGGTTTCTTATGATGTAGGCAGTTCAACTTTTCTATCTTCTCTGACATCCCAGTCTTTTAACCCTCCCAGTCTCAGCAAGGACACACATGCAGGCTCAGCTTTCCCACTGGGCAAGACAGTCCAGAGTCACCCGCCTGCCTTCTCTGCAATGCCCCGGAATAGGGCTCTGGGCTCAAGGGGAAAAGGAGTATTTCTCAGCTCCCGTTTTCATTTTTTTTTTTTTTTAAGAGACTGGGTTTCACTCTTGCTGAGTGTGGTCTCGAACTCCCAATCTCAAGCGATCCACCCGCCTTGGCCTCCCAAAGCACTGGGATTACAGATGTGAGCCACTGCACCCGGCTGAGCTCCCTTTTTCAAATTGCCCTGTGCAAGAGACATTGCCTAACTTTCTAGCCTGAAAATAACTTAGGATGAGACAAATAAGCCTTGCTACGTGGAAGTATTATCACCAAAAAATTAAAAAAAAAAAATTAGAGACCCTAACCTCACTGAGTGTGTTGTTAACAAAAGTATTAATTCATTGAAGAAACAGAGGCTGAACATGAACAGCTGCAGACAGGGGGGCTAGGACGTCCCAGGGGCCAGAAGGAAATCCTTGAAAGGGCTCGTGGCATGATCTCAATCATCCCCTACAAACTCTCACTGGGTCCCGTGGTACCCTACTCCTTCTAGAAATTGCTGCCTTAATCCAGAATAGAGGTGGGTAAATGACATCAATGGTCCTGATCCAGCCCACAGGCTATTTTTGTGAAAAAAAAAAAAAAAAGATTTATTGGAACACAGCCACACCCATTCCTTGCCTGTTGTCTAGGGAGCTTTTGAGCTACGATGGCACAGCGGAATTGTTGGGACAGACGTCTGGCTCACAAAACTGAAAATATTTACTGTCTGGCCCTTCACAAAAGGTCCATTCATTCAAAATCATTCATTCATTCCAGGAACGGTTATGGGCACCAAGTATACTTGGTGCCAGGTACCATGCCAACCACTGGGCTATCACAGCGAACAGACAGGCAGGTTCCCTGTTCAGAGGAGCGAAAGGATTGTGAGAACAGGAAATTTCCCCCTGCGAGCAGAGAGCAGAGGGCGAGGGAACTGCTCAGTCATCGCCCACCGGTTTATTCTGATTTCAGAAACCTGACGCTCTCTATTGTTCACTGTCAAGGCCAGAGTAAAGAAGGACAGTCTCAAACCACAGAATCTGAGATTACAGGAAAAACCCAAACAGATGAATTTAAAAAATAGCTGCCTAGGGGTGAGGCACTGAGGTAAGCCCCTGCTGGTGGCAAGAGGATGGTACGTGTCTGTACTTTGCAAATGGAGGCGCATACGAGTGACGTGGGGGTCACACCAAGACACGGACTGGGACCCACAGGCCTGGGGGGACCTGAGGTTCTGCACACCTGTCGTGCTCCCAGGTGGTGCCCATCCTGCCGGTCATGCTGAGGGGAGTGGGGAGGGACACGGCCGCTACTGGTCTCAGGGTTGGCCTGAGTGGGACCTGAGGCTTTTGCAACAGGCAGGAAAGGCATGCCTTGAAGGCACTGTGTGACCCAGAAGGTTGTCCAACGATCCAAGAAAAAGGACTCAAGATGTGAGATCAGTCCTTCACGAGATCATCTGACTTCTGTCTCTGGTTCTGCTCTTGCGTGGAGGAAGGGCAGGCACAGGGCGTTCAGCAGCCAGAAACCCAGACAACCACCTGGAGCAGCTGCCAGTGCGGCAACCTCTGTTGCTCCCTCCTTTAACTTCCTGGGTAGCATTTCTCCCCCTACTCCTCCTGGTGGTGAAAACACCCTTCCTCCGCCCCGTGTTTCCCTGTGTTTTTGATACAGTTGGGAAGCAGACAGGGTGACGTGGGCCTAATTCACTTGCCAACCATACACCCTCCCTCTGCTGTGACTAACTCATGACGACTAACACGTGTTGGGTGCCACGCTCCTAGGACACACTGGAGGCAGGGTCACGCCTGCTGAGCCCCCCACAAGGACACAAGCCACAGCTCCACCAGGGACAGGTCTAAACATTCCCAGAAAGATCAGAAAATCCGAAGAGTCACAGAAGATCAATGTTTTACGATTAAGCCAAGTGATGGCTGGAGATACTCTTTACCCAATGCAAACACCAGGCCTGGTCATTTGCTGAGGGGGAAAATATATACTATTGTCTTAAATCGCACCCTCTGCTTCTGGATGAGGCTGTAAATCATGCTAGCAAACACCAGGGTGTGTGGCCCTGGTGACACCTGACTCTGCCTGTGGTATGTTGGGGTCCAGAGACTGGCCCTGCTGAATTTTGACAGTGGTATTCAAGGGTTTACATTGTAATTGAATATGCTAAAATTTCCATTCCTGTCCTCCTGGGCTAATGTGCAATGATGTTAAGGGACTGTTATGATAATAATTAAATACACGTTCAGCATACCAAGTTGATATTCCGCAGCTCTACCTCCATCAGGGAGTTTCTAGCTTAATAAGGCTGAAATCAAATTTAAAAAGGGAACTTACACAACACTATACATGTTGCCATCTACCAGGGTTAAGGAAGGCAGAGACTACAATCGTGTTTCCTTCGAAATCTTCCTGGCACATCCTATACTAACAAGCTTCTCCCCAAACACCACCGGCAGAAGGCAGCAGCCTCTATGGGTGCCACAAGTCCTAGCATTTTGGAATTGGGAAGACACTCAGGACTCACTTTTAAGAGGGAACAAGAAGGTCCCCACCCCTGGCAGCACTTGAGTTTGCTCCCTCCTTCTTTTCATGGGTCCTGCATCAATAAGGCATCTGGAGACAAACCAACTCACTTGCTCGTGTCTTCAAGGAAACCAGTACCCCAAGCACACAAACCTCGGCCTGCAGAGACTCAGAGGACATTGCCCTGCTGCTTGGGGTTGTCAGGTAAAATACATGATACCCAGCAAAGTGTTAGTTCCAGATAATATTTTAGTATAGATATATGGTACTAAAAAATTCCCCTTTGTTAATCTGAAATTCATGTTTGCTGAGTGTCTTGTGCCCTCCCCACGTGTGCTCACTAAACCTGGCAGTGTATGTCCTAGCCTGTGCAATGAAGAGTATGCATGGACCCTCACCGCCAGAGCACACGTATCCTGGAAGCTCAAAAGCTACAGGTTCAGAACAAATGGACCTGGTCAGTTCGTGTTGGGAGCAAATAGCCCATTACTCTGGGCAAAGGTGCACATGGGAATACGAAAGGCTCCAAAAACAGCTGAATCCAATCCCAGCTAAGGTGGAACAGCGAATTATTGGGGTGTTCAGGGCATTTGGAGACCAACTCCCAACCACTGGAGTGGACAGCAAGGCACCTGTTCTTCTTACAGGCCCTGGATTGAGTGGGGACAATGACACACCAAGCTAATAGCCCATGTAACAGAGGGAGATGACGTACGTAAAATGATGGCACACTGTTATTAGCGTTGCTATTGTTATTTGGCTACAGTTAGGGAACAGGGTGTTTAAAGAGATGCCAAAGGATGACTATGTGTGTCCCGCTAAAATTCACATGTTGAAAACTAACCCCCAGAGGGATTGTTTCAGGAGGCGAGGACTTTGGCAGGTGGTTAGGTCGTGAGGGTGGAGCCCTTCTGAATGGCATTGGTGCCCTTATGAAGGAGCCCCCAACCTCTTCCTCCACGTGGGGAGACAGCAGGAAGATGGCCATCTGTGAACCAGGAAACGGGCCCTCACCAGACACAGGGACTGCCTGGGCCTTGACCTTGCCCTTCCCAGCCTCCAGAACTGTGAGAAATGGATTCCTATTGTTTGTCACCAGTACATGGCATTTCTTTCTTTTTTTTAGTACCTGGTATTTTGTTATAGCCGCCCAAGCTCTCTAAAACAGAAGGAGGAGCAAAACCGCCACCCTGCAGGCCTCTGTGAACTCAGTGAAATGTGGGCAGAAAGGGCTGCACTTGCTTCTGCAAAGCCATAATGTTATTTATTAGTTAAAATTTTAATTATATGAATTGGGTAGAGACATGTCACCAGGGATGGTAAGTAATTAGAAATTACAGAAAGACTATGGATTTCAGCTTCTGAATTGATTCTACCGAAACACATCCAGGTAAGAGAAAATTAAGTTTTAACTTCCTAGCATCCCAGCAGAATAATGGACAAAAGTGTGGACGATTAAGAGTCAGCAGAGAATCCTGGGAGACTCTCCGAGGTGCCACTGAATAGACTGTCTCCCTCCCTTAGATGTGGCCGCAGGACAGGGAACCTTAACCACCAGTGCTGGGAGCAAGATGGGAGAGGCAGTCCGTACTGGAAACCAAAGACGCGCGCTCCAGTCCCAGGGGAATTTCAGGGTTGAGGTGAGGCTCCAGTGAATGTCTACCGTGGACACATTTATTTATTTATTTATTTTTCCAGTGGTAAGACAGAATTTATTCACAGAAAAGAATACAGAAAACACTAAAGCTCCTGGTAGAGAGAGAGAACTCAAGTGGGGAGAGAAAAGCTCTCTCCGTTTCTCTCCTGGTCTTTCCCCGTCTCCCCCTTTAGGCTTTTAGTTTCAGGGTATATATAGGTATATGAGTTCCTTGGCCAGGAAACGAATGAATACAGTCCCTTCTGCCGGGGGCAAGGTGGATAAATGCATCAATGAACGAACACAGTCCCTTCCGCCGTCAGAACCCATTTTGTTTGCCTGGGAACATAGTAGTGCCCAAGCACTGGGTTGACCGGGGCATTGCATACTGTCACTTACTGATGAGCTGCGTTCCTTCCAGGGACGTTTT
>CAUYRH010017869.1:0-46911 GCA_963574655.1 Perodicticus potto
GATTATTATTTTAAAAATTTGAATTTAAGTAAACTGAGGTAAAAAAAGAATGGTTTCATACTCTCAAGTTTCATATTCTTTTTATTTTCCTTTTTAAAAATTAATTTGATACACGTGAAGAAAAAAGTTGAACACTAGAAATACTATTTAATACTATTTTATTTAATACTATTCAGTCATAACAAAGTTGGAGACTTTACATCTTTTGTATTTACCTGAATAGAGTTAAAGAACCATCTCCTTAGTAAAGTATCTCAAGAATGGAAAAGCAAGCCCCCTGCATACTCAACTCTAATTTGAAACCAGCAGATGAACAACTAGAGGCCCACAGTAGAGAAAAACACAATAAAATTCAAGTTGTACTAGAAAGTACAACTATTATATAACAACTTTCTAGTGTTCGACTAGAAAATACAAGTGAAAGATCACAAATTATACAACAATTATTCAATAGTATAACTATTATATAATTGGGGATTCATGGAGGGTACAAAGAACTAGGTTGCAGTGATTATATTTGATAAAGACCCTCTTATATTTGTGTCCCATCCCCAAAAGGTGTACAACACCCCATGACCCCCCCCCTTCCCTTTCTCAGCTCTCTGCATCTCCCACCACCCATTGTGTACTAGGTCATTAATCGTCCTCACATCAGAATTGAGTACAAAGGATTCTTGCTTCTCCTTTCTTGTGAAGCTCTACTAAGAATAATGTGTTCCACTTCCATCCAGGTTAATACAAAAGATGGAAATCTCCATTTTTTTTTAGTGGCTGAATAGAATTCCATGGTATACATATATCACAGCTTGTTAATATATTCCTGGGTTGGTGGGCATTTAGGATATTTCTACATGCCTATTTATTTTTAGTTTTATTTAATTTTTAATTGACAAACAATAATGGCTTATATTCAATACACATATACACCATGGAGTGAACAAATCAGAATCATCATAATATTCCTTACCTCTAACATTTATCATTTCTTTGTGGCAACAGTATTTAAAATCTTCTCGTTCAGCTACATTGAAATGTGCAATACATTATCATTCACTGTTTACCTTGCTGTGCAGTAGAGCACTAGAGCTTGTTCCTCTTGTACAACTGGAACTTTGTACCCACTCGCCAACATTTTTCTTTTCCCCAGTACCCACTCCTCAGCCTCTAGTAACCACTACCCTACTTTTCACTTCCATGATTTTGACTTTTTAATATTTCACTTGTAAGTGAGAGCATATGGTATTTGTCTTTCTTTGCCTGGTTTATTTAACTTAACATAATGTCTTATAGGGTATCTATCTGTGTTGTCAAAAGTGACAGAATTGTCTTGTATTTTAAAAGCTGAAGAGTATCCCATTGTGTACATATACCATGTAATTTTTAATAAATCAACCTCAATTGTTATTTCAGAGTTCACAAGGTTCTTTTGTTTACTTATGTCCAAATACAGCAAATATCAGCTCATTTAGGCCATTTCTGTTTCCTTTTCTTTCTTTTTTTTTTTTTTTTTTTTTTTGCAGTTTTTGGCCAGGGCTGGGTTTTTGAACCCGCCACCTCTGGTATATGGGGCCGGAGCCCTACTCCTTTGAGCCACAGGCACCACCCCATTTCTGTTTCTTTAATATAAATTAAATCTCTTTGTACTCCAGTCTCTATGCTTGTTATTCTTTTTTCTTCATAAGACTTATCACAATTTTAATCATATATTCTGTGATTATCTCATAACTGGCTTGTTACCCCTCCACAGAGTTGTGAGTTCCAATAGAGGAGGAGTGCATCTATTTGGTTTACTTCTATTTCCATAATGCTTACCACTATATCCTGCATATAGTAAGCTTTCAATAAATTTTGAATGAATGAATGAAAGAAAAGAGCAAGTCCAAGCCATTCAGTTTAGTCTTGTTAATAGTGAAGTTACATGCTAGTTCTTGTGTTGAAATGGTGGGAATTGGAGGCAATTGCAATAGTATCTCATTCTATACTACCCAAGATAGTATAGAATGAGATAATCTCGGGGGTTAAACTCAAGTCAAAATTCTTTAAAGAAAGGCTAAGAGCAAAATAATGGGGACACACAAGTAAAAAACCAAGTTTAAAGGATCCAGATATAAAGCCAAGAGACAATGTTAAGTGGATATAGTGTCCAAGTACAAGCAGATCAAGACCAAAATACATTTGAATTTAGAAATACCGACAAGGGCAGTGGTAAGCCTGAAGATGGACTCTGGTAAGCATCTCGATCTATCCTCTTCCAATATTAATAGTTTCTTTGCAAGCTGTACCTGATAGCTTTAATTTTGCAGGTCTTGTATAGTTTTGTTATGCTCTCGTCCTTCATCCTCATGTCAAAGAAAAAGTGCTCAATTGCATGCATTAAATTCTTTATTTTAAAGGAATAATACTTGGATATTAAAGAAGAAACAATTTGGCATCTTCTTCAGTTGACATGTGGGATGTCTCATTCTCAGATGGTGATAGGTTTTTTTTTTTTTTTTGATAGCTTTAGTCACCAGATCTTTCTTTATACTTACTAAGTAATATAAATTTCTCAAAAGGGTCTTTCTCCAAAGAGTCTTCCTAAACAGTAGGTTTGACCTTTTGACAAATGAATAAAGAAGTGCTGGGGGCATCATGAATTCCAAAGATTTAAAATAAGAAAAGAATTCTAAAGATATTTGCAGTCTTTGGGGTCACTGAGTTTGCAAATGACACCCAATGCCCAGGCCATTGTGAAGTAAATAAGCAGGGACTGACATAGAAGTTTACACCCCCAGGAATAAAATCAGTAATAAAAGTTTTATTTAGTCTTTATTTTTTTTTGCAGTTTTTGGCTGGGGCTGGGTTTGAACCCACCACCTCCACCATAAGGGGCTGGTGCCCTACTCCTTTGAGCCACCCTAAAATTCTTAACCTAGTCAATCTCTTCAGTACTCCATTTCACTCCTACGTAAAAATTATGTTACTTTTTAATCTTCTTTAGGATTATTAAGTTTCTATTGTATTCCATTTCCACTCCTATTTTTTTTCTGAAATCAATGTTTATTAAACGTTATTTAGTGCTAAAATTCTCCAACCTCGTGTTCTCAGACTACTTCCAAATTTTATCACATTCACCACGTTCTCTACATGTAACAAATTATTCTGTCAAAGTTAATAATCTAACCACATATTTTTCAAAGAGTTGTGCTTCCATTTGACATGCATATAATATTTGATGATAGCAGTGCCCTTTGAATTTTAGTAAGAAGCTTAATCAAATAAGCTCTTAACATTATTATGATTATAAATGGTATTTTGTCCTAAAAATGTTTATTTTTTTATTTTAATATAGTCTGTCTATGGTTTACAAAATGACATTAGGAGTCACAGTCCTACCCACACACCCACACCAGAAACTAAACCTCCAACAGAAGATGAGCTACACCAACAGGTGAGTGACCAGTAGGATGAAGGAAGGTTTACGGAGGGGCAGTAACAGAGACACAGACAGGGAATAGTGGTAGTGGATATTTTAAAAGGTTTTATGGTCAGTTATTTCATCTAGAGGATCTGATGTTAAAAACAATGAAACTGTCTAATTTTAAGACACGTGGTTACTGGAAAATGTATCAAAATATGGCACTGGTTTTCACTCTTCACTCTTTATTTACCCAAATCTTTTTTCCTCTAAGCAGTTCTTAAAAATCACATGCCCTGACTTATATGTGACTCCATCATCAGTAGTTATTTTTTTTACTCCAGAATTCTGTCTTAAAGTCTGAGAGCAAAAAAGATTGGAAGCATTGAATCACGCATTTCCCCTCTGCAATCGTGTGACATTACCTGTTCTTTTTTTTACAGTACTGATTTCTTTACATCTCTGGAATTTTTTCCTTATCAACACTGGTGTTACAGCCATGATAATTCCTTCTTTCAGCAATTGATCAATACTTTTGGTTCCAAGTAATATTTCAAAGCAAACTCCAGTTGCTCTTATATCAAATAATAGTTAAATCCCTTGATGGATTTAGTAATTTTTTCTCCCTTTTGGCTCTTTCCTGCTAATATTTTATTATAATATGATTTATCAAGAGTGAAATGTATACTTTTCTAATGTATTTATAATCACCACGAAGGTGAACTAATTCAGTTCTAAAATTTTTCTGTGTGATTACATTGATGCCATCATTTTTCAGGAATTACCAATAAAATTATTCTCAAAATAGATATCATTGATATTTTCTTTGTATCAGAAGGCAGGATTTATTTTGAAATTAAAGTAACAAATAATAAGTACATTTGATTCTGGATTTAGGTTTTCACTGTGAATAAATGTTTAAAATGTTTGTAACACTTTTAAAATAAAATTACATTTTGCTAAAGTAGGCAGAATGTTCAAACTCATTCCTGTTCCAAAGCAATATCAGTTACTTTACCTTCATGCATTTTTTGGTTAACTCTTTAAGAGCCACTTGCCTTGATTTTTCTTTAACCAACTTTAAAATTTCACTAACTTAGAATACACTCTTATTCAGAATTGCCCAGTCTTAGCAGAATTTAAACATAAAAATTGTGAGAATATAATTACTTATGTACCTACTTCTCTAACCCTCTTTTCAGATAAAATATTGGCAAATACAGTTAGATAGACATCGGTTAAAAATGTCAAAAGTGGCCGATAGGTGAGTATTTTGAGATGCCCATATAAACTGAAACATTTCATATTACAAAAAAAAAAATGATAAGAAAACTATTGGGAGAGGAGCTGAGATAAATAATTGGAATCATGTAAATAATGTAATTATGTTTTTCCTTTTGTTTACAGAAAACTTACAAAACTTGCTGTAGTTTAAGTGACAAGATGATCATTATTGTCTTAAATGCCCAGAAGTCCAATCTTTATGCAACTGAGAATCAGATTCAGAGGATAGTTCCATAGACTTGAATTTTTTCACTCTTACTGAAAGAACTAAAACCTTCAATTCACTGGTTACCTGTGGCACCATGGAGCCTGTCTGTAAACTCGTTTTAGCATTCACAATCGGCTGTTACTGCATGACTTCAGAATTTGAATAAAACTCAGATTTAGAAATGTACCTTTTCATCTTCAAATCTGTTCTTCACTTTTGGACATTTTTAAATCCTACCTCTCCAGGTTCTTCTTTTCCTTCTCCCTTTAAAAAAATAAATTTAAGTACAGACTTTAAAAAACATAGCCAGTGGTTCTCCTTTTATCCAATCCCTATAAAGATTTTTGACAAACACTCTTTTTTAATCCCTTCTCCATGTTGGCCAAAATTGGATCTGCTCTGGGTGGACTAGGTTAACCAAGGATTGAAACTGACCTTTGGAGCTTCCCTTCACTCCCTGGCTGCTTTCATATCACCTTATTCTAACACAGTGATATTGACTCCATGGCTTAAGCACAGGGAGATGGGGAATCCTTGGCTGTATGTCCCTAAAAAGCACAGGTGTTCTTGCACGGGAGTTATTAACATGTGAAAATTGCCATTGGATGTCATTCTGAAGTGGGAAAGGATTCCTTGGTCAGACATTTTTATATTGTGTCCCTTACCTTGGAAAGAGTGTAGCCCTAGTCAGAAACCTAAGGAAATTGGACATGTTTACCTTTGATTTTCTCTTTTTTCTCCCTAGTCTCCTCAGCTATACAGAACAGTATGTAGAATACGACCCATTTCTTGTGCCACCTGACCCCTCTAACCCATGGCTGTCCGATGATACTACTTTCTGGGAACTTGAAGCAAGGTAAGTGGCATTCTATCTTCCTCTCAAGTTGACCTTTTATTTCAGGATTTGGGTAAAGTAAGAAGAATACCATAGCTTGTTAATTTTAAGGGTAATTCTACTCTGTCTACAGTGACCATGATAGAACATTCTTGTTCTAGACAATGATTTGTGAACATGAGACATTGCATTTGTCTTAAGATTTACATTGACTGGCCCAAAATTAGAGGTATGAGAGCTTGAAAATGGATTAGTCAGATTTGGGACCTTTCTTCTTGAAATTTAGCTCGTTGCTATTAGCTTCCTTGAATATCCGCATAGACACAGTCTCATATACTCAAGCAAAATGCAGGCTAAGTCTGTACATACTTAAACCCAATGCAAGTATGCTTTTATAAATCCAATTTTAAAACAAAATGAACTTACCATAAACACTTTAAGAAAAATAGAGAAGAGACTGACTTCTTGAGAAGACCAAAGCACAATTTAGGGTTCCCTGATTTCTTTCATGAGTTGTATATAGGGGAAGAATTATGTCATCAATACAGATAGAGTCATAAAATGGTCATTACCCATCACTTTACAATAAGGACCACTGCACTATAGCACTTCTCTAAATCACATGTATGGACTGTCTCTTGTTGTCCAACTATGGGTCTTAAACACTTAACATGTCCAGAACTCTTCATTTACAAATTAAAGATTTTATAGATGAGGAAGTCAGATACCAAATGTCTAAACTTAGGATTGGACCACATATATATTTGACACCAGAGTCATTAAGTAGTATGGAAGACTTTAGTCACAAGTGCATTTTCGCTACTACAAAGTAGCTCCATCAGACTGCATCAGGTAGTGGTTAAGAATGCAGGACTGGGGTCAGAATGTCTGGATCTTTGCCCATTATCACTTAGCACCTCATACTCAATAAATGTTAGTCTGTATTAACAATACCTAACTTATGCCTCATTGTGATTTCATGTAGAGCCATTAATGAGAAATATATTATATCACTCACACTTGCATGTGAAAAATGAAACACAACCCTAGCCTAGGATGAAGAAGGGAAAGGGAGGGAGAGGGGCGGGGAGGGGGGTAGGTTGATAGAGGAAGGGTTAATAGGGGGACCAGATCTATGGAACATAATGCAAGTACAAGTTGGATCTATCAAGTGTAGAACACAAATGTCTTAACGCTGTAATTGGGTAAAAGAGGTGAAAAGTATGTTGATTTGTAGCATGTAAGCACTCCAATTTGTACAAATAATCAACACATTGAATCCCATAATGCCATAAATGTATGTATGATCTATGTACAAATGAATTAATAAAAAAGATATATTATTTAGATATATTATTTTTCTGAAATATAGGTTAAAGACAGAAACTTTGAGGCATACATTATTTTGAGGGGAGCTATAATAACACAGGATGTGAATTCTAATGAAAGGAATGTATTTGGCTTTTTAAAATCTCCTACAGCAAAGAACCAAGCCAGCAGAGGGTAAAACGATGGGGTTTTGGCATGGATGAGGCTTTGAAAGACCCAGTTGGGAGAGAACAGTTCCTTAAATTTCTAGAATCTGAATTCAGCTCAGAAAACTTAAGGTAAGACCCAATGCTTGAATCTTATACTGTAATCCACAAGGTTGTTATCTATGATGTGTCTGGTTATTTTTCACTTAATAGACTAATAGTTATTCTCCCTCCAACATCATGAAGATGATAAGAACTCACTGAATTTCTGCCACCTGATGAAAGGAAAAAAACAACTGACGAAAGGCTTTTAATTTACAATATTAATCCATTTATTGTTACATGGTCATTGGATCTTTTAAGTCTATAAATTTGGTGCTTTTGAAATGGCCTCCATAACAAAGTGTAATATTTAGACTAAAGTTTGGTAAAATGGAAAATGACCAATGATATCCATGAGTTAATTTAAAATATCACCTATTTGTCACCATTGGCCTTTTTTACACGTTACTTCTTACGGACAGTGGAGAAGAAGAGACGGGACCAGACAAAACTATTGGGGCAGCTCATTTATTTTTGCATTTAAACACAGACACAGCACACTTGACATTGGCACCCCATTGACCTGTTTGTGAGGCATGGGCACCTGTTCTGCCCATCTGATGCCCATTGTTCTTATAGATTTCTGAAATTTGCTAACTTACGGGGCACCTGGAAATTGTACTTTTAAATAGGAGACGTTACAGTGGATTTTAATAGGTCTATTTAAGATCATTGAAGTAATTGAAGTGATGACTTCCCACAACATGAAACTTTTTCGAGGAGCTCTTTCATTCATTCTGCTTTTGAAATCTGATGTCCTATTTTTACTTTTCCATGACTCATGCAGTCCTTTAAAATTCATTTCCAGAAAGGTCTCACCATTAATTTATTTTCATTGGAAAGAAGTGGCACCAGGCATTGTCACATTCTTTTCGGGAGATTTAATAGATACCAATTCCAAAACGTTCAGAAATATGTAGGACATCCCCAGATATCTCCTGGATGAGCAGACTGACCACGGAAGTACCTGGCGGAGTTCAGTTCTCCATGTGTGCCTGTCGTGGGAAGTGGCAATGCTGCTTCCCATTCTCTTTCAAGTGCATGGGCATGGGCACTCATCCTGACAACTTCTGCTAAGGCTTTAGCTGCTACAGATCTCTAATACTGAGGTCATACCATCAATGATTGAGGGCAAAGTTGCCAAAATACAAAAGACAAAACAGACATAAAGAATACTCTATGTGTTTTTTTTGTTTTTGTTTTTGTAGAGACAGTGTCACTTTATTGCCCTCAGTAGAGAGCTGTGGCGTCACACAGCTCACAGCAACCTCCAACTCCTGGGCTTATAACCTCCAACTCCTGTCTCTTGCGTTAGCCTCCCAAGTAGCTGGGACTACAGGCACCTGCCACAACGCCTGGCTATTTTATTGTTTTTGTAGTTCGGCCGAGGATGGATTTGAACCCGCCACCTTCGGTATGTGGGACCGGCGTCCTACTCTATGAGCCACAGGCGCCGCCCACTTTATGTGTTTTAATGGACGTGCAGGTAGATTTTCCTCTCAGTCCCTAAGTTATAGAAAAGATGCTGCCGTGATGAGTATCATGATGAGGAAATACACAAGTAATTAGCCAGTGTCACTTAACCAAATTAAAATGACTCCAGCTCTCATTAAAATTACACTCCAGTGGCAGATGCAGAGAAGAAAACAAAGCGCAACACACAATCCTGGATGTTTAGATAAGAGAAGTTCAAAGGGCTGCCTAAGCCAGAGCGAGATCAGCAAAAGCTTACTAAGGGAAATGACCTCTAGCTGAGAACAGGATGAGAAGGCGATAACCAGGCCAAACAGTAGAGAGCAGAAGCTCTTAGGCCAGCCGGAAAGCATGCGCATTCTCTGTTTCACGTATGTATTGAATCATTGCCGGTTGCTGCATTCAAACCATTTCTTATCTTAATAATTCTATGCCATACTAGTCTCCCTATGAAGTAACTATGTATTAAAAACATCAGACATTTCTTATGTGTGTACACACTCACACATACGCTTTATATTTCTTATTTGCTACCTGCCTATCATAGATTTCCTTACTAAGTACAGATAAATAGATAAATGACAGAAAGCAAATAAATGTGGATATCATTTTCAACATCTTTGATATACAGAATGTATTTTATGGCCGGTACTTCAATATATATGTCATGTTACATTTTGTGTTCATTATTTCTGATTATCATACATGTAACTGTCGCAACAAATAGGAAATGTGTCATTGCCTCACTGTATAGATAATCAGAGTGGAGTGTGCCTGGGGAAGGGTAAGCCCCTTGCACAAGGTCAGATCGCATGTCAGTGGCATCCTCAGTTTTCTATAAGCCAGTACCAAGCTACTGTCCGCTATTTCCCAAATCTGAGCTTCCCTCTTCCTTACTTGAGTCTCTGTGTCCCACACAGAGGGTAGCTGGTCAACAGGGCTGTGAATTTCACACAGATAACTCTCAGGTCATCTTACTTAAACAGCAGCTCTAAAGACCTGGCTATTGATGGGAGCATGTCATTTGTAGGGCCATTCTCTTCAAATATTAAGACCAAAACCCCTCAAAAGACACTGCTTATCAATAACTGCTTATTCATCAATTACACCCTCTGCTCTTTACTGGTGTGTTTTTGCTCATTCATTTTTCAGTCAAAGCCCCTAGTAGAGCAACGCTAAGTCAATGCAGTAATACATTTCCTTTTTTATCATTTAGTGCCTAAAATTTGCCAGGCACTCTGCAGTGCCCTTGTTTTAATTTATGTCAGTTAATGTACTGGAAACCCAGGGAAATAGGCATTATTGTTCCATTTTCCTGACAAGGAAATCAAGACTCAGAGGTGTTAAAATACTTACTTAGATTCCAGCTACTATGGAATAAAGGGGGTGAGATTTTAATCAATGCTTTCTACTTCTATTAAGTCATTGAGTGATTGCAATAATGAAAGGGATGAGAAAGGCCGTGAGGCTGTTGAGAAGACAGTGGAGGGAGCAAGGTGAATGTGTCATCTATTGAAGATTATCTAGGGCAAAGCCCAGCTATGGCACTAATGGTCCCTTAAGGTTCATATGTGCAGTTTTCTCTTCTCTAAAATGGAAATAATAGAACTTACTCAGTAGAGTTGTTATGGGAATTAAACCAGCCATATAGATGCATCTCTTAGAGCAGTGCCTGCTCCTAGATTTTTATTAATGTAGGTATTGCTATTATCAACTTAGCCCTTTGATATTTTCTACTGATGTCCAGGTGTATTATCAGATGTCACTACATTTATACCAGCTTCCCTAGACACTGTCTTTTCCAAGCCAGCACGTGCCACAGCAGAAGGGCTCCATTCTGCTCAGCCTCCCCAGACTATCCAGCTAGTTCTTCCTAGAGAGCCTCCCACGTGCTTTCTGGTCTCATGGTCATTGGAATGACAGATCCTTATCCCTCTGAGGACAGGGACGCTTTGTTGATGGATATGTTCAAAGAGCACTGAATGAACTTGAATGAGCATATATCCCACCGCACAGGCTCCCTCGGATTGCATGTGAAGTCCGATTAGAGTACAGTGTCCAAACCTATGTGTTAAGGGGGAATGGTACATTCTGGGGGCCTTCCTTTCTAGAAGTCATAATAGTAGTTTCCTATTTAAAACATTGTCTGAATTGGATTATCTGTCTCATATAGCTATAGGAAAACGAAATCTGGGAATGAAAACTAGACTGAGAAGTATTTGATATTCTAATTCTAGCTCAAGTGCTTCCTTACTGACTTCTGACCTCATATCAATTATTAACACGCAAGTTAAAAGTTAGTAGTTGCAAAGGAGCTGCTTATCACCTGGGCCTCTTTTAAGACACTGTGGTCTGAACTTTCCCCTGTCTCCGTGGTCTCTATTTCTTAACTGCGTGTTGACTATTAGAGCACGGACGGGGCCTGTGGAGGATAGAGGAGACCCAGCAGTGTTCTTCAAGTATGATTTTTTTTTCTATTAACAAATGATGATATTATTTCTAGATCTAATCCAAAAGATATAACCTAGAGCAAAATTTCAATACAGTGAGGCATCTTGTCACTAGACTTTACTATTTGCTATTATCAAGCAAACATGCTCCCCTGTTCTCTCAATGTATATGTTCTATACAGATGTATATATATAGAATGTACATCTATGTATTCTATGCAGATATATATCTTCAGAAGCAAGTCAGTATACATTCTCCCGTGGCATCTGACTTGCTACAATGCTCATGTGTGTTTAAGCCTTTCAAATCATTGTATATATGAATAATAGACATACAACTGTATATGGGTGGGTGTGTAAATAAGAGTTTGCTGCTTCACTCACTCCTTAACTCTCTCAATTAAACAGCTTAAAATGAGTTACATTGTTCTGATTTTTCCAGCCAGAGCATTTTCTGATCTTGGGTCCAGGCCTCTTTTAACTCCAGTAATGCTTCTTAGTAATTCCCTCACCAAACAGAGCAGGAAAAAACTCCAAACTAATTTTCATCATCCAAATGGAAAAGAAATCCAAAGAGCACAGTTTAATCCATAACTTTATCATCCCTATCGGGGGCTGTGTGTCCTGCCCCCTTACTGCTCTTCAAACTCCTCTTCCCTTCTAATAAATGATTAGTAGTGTTACTTTTCTTTCGTGAAATTAAAGTTATACGGGGCCCTTGCCATTCTACTTTTAACAACAAACACTTAAAAGAGGTTATTTTTAATAATCTCTTGTGAATAATTTTATACCTTTGAATACAATGAATGGGGAAAAATTAGTGCACGTCTGATTTTCGAAGGTGACAGAGAAAGTGAGATTGCTTTAGCATCTTGATGATCTGTATCCTCTGAGTATCATAAGAATTTTCATATTGTGAGCCCTCAGAGTAACCTCTTGGTATTTCATTTTGTGTAGATTCTGGCTGGCAGTGGAGGACCTGAAGAAAAGGCCGATTAAAGAAGTGCCCTCCCGAGTTCAGGAAATATGGCAAGAATTTCTGGCTCCAGGAGCTCCCAGCGCCATAAACTTGGATTCTAAGAGTTATGACAAAACTACACAGAATGTGAAGGAACCTGGACGATACACATTTGAAGATGCTCAGGTTGGTACGTGGGAGGCCCTCAAGTCACAAATGTGCTCCTGAGAAGGTGACAGTTGAGATATTTTATAGTTTTATTTTCATTATATTTGTCAGCTATTTCTAACATGTTCAGTTTAAGTCACTGCAAAATGCACTTAACTGATCTAGAAAAGAACAAAGGCACTTTAAAGTGAACGTCTTTTGAATTTCAGATTAATATGAAAGTACAAATGTTGTTTAGGCTACATCGCTTTCATTTCTAAGGTAAAGTTCAAGTTGTAGTTGAGCCCTTCTCCCGGGAGGGGGCGTGCTGACACCCTCACGTTGTGCACAGGAGGTGCAATCCCACCAATCACCCTTTCTCCTCCCCCTCCTCTCTCCCTTCTCTCCCCTCTCCCTTGCTAGACTCTTCTGGTGTTTTTCTTTCATGTGGGCATGTAGTTGTTTATATATTTGTTTCATATTAGTACTGAGTACATTGCCTACTTGCTTTTCCATTCCTGTGATACCTTACTAAAAAGCAAGTGCTTCGACTCCATCCAGGTAAACACAAAAGTTATAAAGTCTCCGTCTTTTTTATAGCTGTATAATACTCCATGGTATACTGTATTCTACAGTTTGTTAATCCATTCATGGGTCGATGGGTAATTGGATTGCTTCAACATCTTGGAGATTTTGAATTGAGCTGCAATAAACCACCTAGCACATCTAGCACAAATGTCCTTTGGGTTAAAGATGGGAATTTTTTGGGGGGTGGGGGGGTTTTGGCTGGGGCTGGATTTGAACCCACCACCTCTGGCATATGGGGCCAGCACCCTACTCCTTTGAGCCACAGGTGCCACCCAAAGATGGGAACTTTTTCATTTTTAAGTTTGGCAATATTGTCTCAGTGCCTGTGGCTCAGTGGCTAGGGCACCAGCCACATACACTGGGGCTGGCAGGTTCAAACCCAGCCAGGGCCTGCTAGACAACAATGAAAACTACAACAACAACAACAACTAAATAAATAAATAAATAAAGTTTGGGAATGTTTTCTGAATTTGAGTATTTTAATATGAGAGTTTCATCAAGGGCCATGTTTGAAATATTTGAAAACTTTTACTTTATTTTCTACTCCTTGTCCCCAATATGTGAGCAAACTCTATGTAATGATGACCCCCATCTCAATAACACATATATACAATCTTTAAGTTGTCTTCGATATGGAGTTCAAGAATTCTGTCATTCCTAAATTATGCATTATTACAGATCGTCAGGACTGAATTTGCTTAAAGTTAGATCACCCTCAAACTAGTTTTGTCTCTGATGAAATGAAGAAATGGTAGATCCAGGTATTCATTCACTTTTCAAGTTAATTTTTTAATCTATGGAAAGAAAAAAAAATTGCCTTCTTAAAAACAGAACTTTGAATTTCTGATTACTTTCAAAGAATCTGGTGCTGAAGAAGAAAGAAAAAAAACAACATGAAAGGATAGCATTTCCTAACGATGAGTCGAAGGTGACTTATAAATCACAATGTGCATACCTCATGACTTCTTAAACTTCTTTTGGAGAAAAACATTAACTCTAAAAATTGTCTTGTACTAAAATTTCTAAAATAAGAACTGGAAGATGAAGAGTGAGATATGCACACGTTCTTCCTGATTTCCAGCTCTCCATAGGAGACGCACGCTCCTCGGCTTTGGTTTAAAGAAAGTAGTGACTCTGTAGAAAACTATCATGGGTTTATCGTTTGTTAATTTTAATTATTTTTATTATTGTTTCAGGTTAATTTGAGGGTACACAGAATTAGGTTACAATGTTTGCCTTTGGTAGGTAGAATCCTTCTTACATTTCTGTCCCGCCCGGAAGAGCTAGGTCATAAACCCTAACATTGTGCTCCTTAAGTGGGAGCACCCCATCCCCCTTCCTCCTGTCCTCTCCCTGCTCCTTCCTTCCCCCACCCCTCACCTTGAATTGATATGAGTATTTCTGTTATGTGGGCATGTATGGGATCATCTACTGGCTTCATATTAGTATTGAGTACACTAGATTCCTGCTTCTCCATTCTCCTGATACTTTACTAAGAAGAATGCTAACATAGTTTTTAACTGATACCCATCCCCTGTGACTCAGCCATGGTCTCCTATGTAGAAATAATTGCATTTTATAGAGACAAATCTATAGAAATTCTTGCCCTCCTGCTTATATCTCTGCTTTTTTAAAATTTCAGTTCAAGGTAAAATGTCAAGCATTTTTCGAGAGTCAACAATGTGTAAAATGTTTGGAATGCCTTCCTGAAGCCTAAAAAAGAGCATTTGTTATCTAGGTCATTTCAAAATATTCTTGCATAATAGAATCCTCCCACAGTTGAAAAGGAATATTTTCTATAGAGAACTTTACCACCTAACACTAGGGTTTTTTTTTTTTTTTTCGATTAAGCTCAGATATTTAACTCCAGGGTTCCCCCCTTTTTTTTGAGTGTGTATGTGTGTGTGCAGTTTTTTTAAAAAAAATCCTATCTTCAAAGATTAATACAGTAATAGAAATTTCTCCCATTGTTTGAGAAGAAAAGCAATGTCATGGGCTTGGCGCCTGTGGCTGTACGGGCTAAGGCGCCAGCCACGTACACCTGAGCTGGCAGGTTCGAATCCAGCCCAGGCCTGCCAAACAACAATGACAGCTGCAACCAAAAAATGACCGGGCTTGTGGCGGGTGCCTGTAGTCCCAGCTACTTGGGAGGTGGAGGCAAGAGACTCTTGAGCCCAGGATTTGGAGGTTGCTGTGAGCTGTGATGCCACAGCACTCTATCTAGGGTGACAGCTTGAGGCTCTATCTCAAAAAAGAAAAGAAAAGCAATGTCATGGGTAAGAAAGCAAATTCTGAAGGTAGAGGGCATAGGTTCTGACTTGAGTTCTGCTCTGTGACCTCTGCAAGTACCTCCCTTCTCTGTGACTCAGTTTCTTCTTATGTAAAATAGACATAGTAATGATTACCAACTTCATTAGGGGTGTTGTGAAGATTAAATTAACAAACGTAATGCGAACTCTTAAAAGTGTACATGATACTTACTGAAGTACATTTGAGGACTTACTGTGCACAGCCCATACTCTAATGTCTTATTTCTATAATCCTCACAACAGTATTATGCTGTAGGTTATAAAATTAAGGTCAGAGGCATATAAATTGGTCTAAAGCTACACTGTTTGTTTTTGGTACATCTTGAGCATGATAGGTTCTAAATCTCAAAATGCTTAACTCCCAAACTAGACGTCACCCACTTTCCAGGCAAATTCCAACACAGTTCCACACTTAACGTGCTCTTCAAGATCAAGCTCATGCTGTCTGGAGGCTTAATTCTAAATGTCTTGAAATGGTTTGAGAGTAACTGCAAATTATTGTTGGTGTGTCTAAAACAAGAGAAATGGAGCCATTTCTTACAATAAATATTTTCTTTAAACAAAAATGAAAATGGAACATCCAAGATACTCTCAAATAGCTCAAAACACAACACTTAAGTGCTATTTCGCCGGACGTAGGAAGATCAAAAGACATCTAAATTCCCTGAGCTGCAGTAAACCAGGGCATAATCTCCCTAAATCGGGCCAAAAGTGAACTGGATGAGTACATTTTTCTTTGACTTTTTTGTCTCCCAGCATTCATCATCAAAAGAGAACATTGTGGATCTCTTAGTGTGTCATGAAATATTTACTTACTCTGTCACTGAATACATTAAAAGAAGCACACAAATGTAGAGATTTTGCAATTAAACAGCACAAAATTTACTTTTGGATTTATTCTCTGCACAAAGTGAATGTGGTTGACAATTTTCCATTTAATTTGTACCAAAGAAATGATTCATCTGGGCAGTCTGCACCCTCTCCGTAATTGTAAAGGTCAAAGGTGTCCAGGAAGTTTACCCAGTTTTGAAATTCACATCATCTACTTTGGGGCTGAAATAATTTTAAGTGATAACAGGTTTATGTATGTTCTAAGATGATGTGCACAAGTCAACAACTTGATCTAAAGTTACTTTATGACTTTCATTTAATCAAATTCCTTTTGATTCAAATGACTGGATGTAATTGACCTCCTCTGTAACTCCCAAACAAATTTAAACATTGACTCATGAATGAGACAATGTATTTGAAGATCTAAATGTCCTGTAAACATAAGGTAGTCCCATCAGCATCATTGTTACCATTTTAAGATGTTACCAAATTTGTTTTTTAACCACATGTGATATTTTATCATAATGTATTATTTTTCCTGAGAAATAATGAAGCCACACCTCAATAATTTTTCCTTTTCAGGAGCACATTTACAAACTGATGAAAAGTGATTCATACCCACGTTTTATAAGATCCAGTGCCTATCAGGAACTTCTACAGGCAAAGAAAAAGGTATTGGTTTTTTCGTGACCTTTTTTCACCTAGTTCTCAGTTGTAATTATTTGGAGTAATTACCTCTGCTGAGCCCAGGGTATTGAACAAATGGTAAGTGAACATATTCTGAGACCCTCCCTCAAACCTTTGCATTTTAGCAGGGCCATTTAAGTTGTTTTTGTTTGTTTATTGCTTATTGTATTTTTTTTTTGTTCGTTTCTGCTGATGTTCATGCTTTACAAGTTTAGTTGAAGCTATTTTCATGTTTCATGTTAGTCTTCTGTATGCTTAGTGTAAGAAAATCAAAAAGTATAATAAAGAAAAGGAGGAAATGTCATTAGGTCAAAATCTTGAAGATAGTTTTAGGGTTTTTTTGTTTGCTTTAGTCTAGTAGAGTAGAATGGATGTTTTGAGATGCAGCCTTCATAATTAAAAATAGACCCACTTTTTCCTTTTTCTTTCTTTCTTCTTCTTCTTCTTTTTTTTTTTTTCTTTTTGTAGTTTTTGGCCTGGGCTGGGTTTAAACCCGCCAACTCGGGCTTATGGCTGGTACCCTACTCCTCTGAGCCACAGGTGCCCCCTAGACCCACTTTTTTCAATGATAGCTACAAAGTAGTCACGTTTCCTCTGTGTATTTTCATTTAGCATTTGTCGTGAATCACTTAGTGTCCCTACAGTGAATTTTACACACCAACAGTGGTCGCCAAGCACATTTTGAGATCATCGTAGTAGACCTCATTATTCAACTGAGTCTCCCTGTTTTATTTTTCGTAATCAGTATAACAGGGATGGAAAAATGTGGCCACAAACAGCAACATCATTCATCATTTTTTAATGTTAAAGTAGTCTATGGCTTCTTGAACTTCTGAGATTAAATTATAATTTTGTGTGATTCATGATCATCATTTAGGCTAATGAGATTTCTGAAAGGCCTCTCTGCCTTTGCAACTGCAAATAGATGCTCTGTGGCTTCATGTCCACATGGCAGTTCCTAGCCACAGGGGACTGTTGAATTTGAATTTTAGTTAATTAAAATTACATAAAATTCTCCCCACATGTCAAGTGCTCAATAACCACGGCGAGAGCGTTCTCTACTGGACAGCAAAGAATGAAGTTTCCCTATTTTCAGAAAGTTTTATTAGACAGCAATGCATTATAGAATGAATGATGTTATCACCAAAAGTCTAGCCCTGGTGGAAAATTATGTGGTATTTCGAAAGACATGCCACTGGGATTTCAGATATTTAGACTTTGCAAATGTCCAAACAAAACCTTCCCATGTATACTTGATTTCTGCTTAGCTTGAAATCACACCATTTTGTTAGTTCCAGAAGAGTTTTTGGTGTCAGCAGTGATGAAAAGATAGCCCACAGCCTAAGGCCTTTCTTGGCAGTTCTAACTCCCTGGGCCCTGTAATTTAGAACATGGATTTAGCATCTCATCATTTCATCACCCTGTCTTTTTCTGCTCTGTTTTCCTTGCTTTCTTTCTTTCTTTTTTTTATTTTCCCTTATTTCCCTTCACCCTTCCTCACCCCACACACGTAAGTCTGGAAACTCAATGGATCGCAGAACATCTCTTGAGAAATTTGCACAGAATGTGGTAAGTTTTATTTTTTGAGGAATTACAAATCATGAAGTCCAATGAAATTTTCTAATTTCCCTATTCCTAGCCCCTTGTCCACCTTGTGTTCTTTGATGTAATAGCAGAAGTATTGCTTTTATTCAAGTTCAGAACTTTGAACTTCCTACTTATCTATCTTACCCCTTTCTAGAGTAGAAAAAGAGTCATACATGAACGACTCCATGTGTCGAGCTAAATTTGGGAAAGAAGTGTACATTATCATATCTAAAATGAAGGATAACAATGACTCTTTATATTTTTATATATATTCCCTATGTCCCTTTCTTTACTGAAGATAGTGCATGCATTTCTATGCTCTTTCCCTTAGCTCTTTCTTAGGCTTAAAAGACTCAGACCAATGAGGGTCCTGTGCCTTCCACCTCTGCAAGGAGAAATTGATCTATTGAGCAGCTTAAAGCCAAAGACTTGTCATGAGTGGTGGCTGGTGACGAGACGTGCCCCACCAGAGACGCACTTGCATGCTTCTCTAATTTTTTATCTTTCGGGAAGGTATTGAAAACTGTTGCCTGAATCACCTGGGAAACCTATAGTTTTCCTACCAGTGTTTTTTCTTAGTATCTTACCATGTGTTTTGATGATATATATTTGTTTGTGGGATTTTGTGTGTGTGTGTTGTGCCAGTGCCTTTGGAACTTGCTGACATTGTGTGAGCTCAAACTAAAGCCTTCAACACATTTATTTTTATAGGGCAGAAACATCCCTATTTTCCCATGCCATAAAAACTGTACACCAACACTGAGGGCCAGCACTAACCTGTTATGAAAAGAGGTAGAAACATCTTGGTTTATACTCCAGTCCGTCTGCATCGTCTGTTGAGTTGTGTGATTTGCTCCATGCTCCTGTGTGTGTGTGTGTTGTGGCTTTTGCTGTGATGGCCAGTTAAGTGGACTTATGTGTGTTGACATGTAAGCAAACTGGATTCAACAAAGAACAGTTTTTGTTTTCAGCTTCCTTCAAGGATCCTTGTGATGGGGAATGTTAATCAGTTCTGCTTTTGAGTTACCATGTGACTGTATACCGAGTATTTGAAAGACTTTAAATACCAATATATACTTTGAACATTCAATGTGATTGCATGAATTAAAGGCATGGAAAATGAGGAGCTCCAGGAATTAATTGCACTACAAATTTTACAAAATTTTGGCTGCCTGTATTGGCATTTGGGTCCTTCAGTATAGGATTTTCTTAAACATGCCTCAAAAGTCAACATGGGGAGGTAAGGACCATGTCAGAACAAATTCCCTAAGATTTTCCTGGAGGAAACAGCTACAGGATAGTGTAAGGTACTCTGTGTATTATTTGAGGATTTTTTCAAATTAATCCTTTTCTAACACAATGCTGACAGAATGTTGCTCTTGAGATTGGAATGATAATTTCTGTGATGTAATTCAATAGTAATCAATTGAGGAAGATGGAAAGGGAAAGTCAAATGGCTGTCTTTCCTCCAACACCATCCCCAAATCTGACCCCCTTCTCCAACTCTTAAAATGGCACCTTGTTCCACATTGCAAAATTTAAGAAAGAACCAATAAGGGGAAGAGAGGATTGATCATTCACACCTTCTATCAAAATTCATGCAAGTGTGCAGGATATTCCAAATATTGTGCTATGTCTTGAGAACATGGAAAAGGTAAAGACTTTGATTGCAAAGGCACCTAATGGTATAAACAAAATGTCATGCTATACAAGGTAAAGATTAAGCATTTCTACTTGGTTTTAGGGTGGGGAGGTAGGGCCCATATGTAATCTGAGAATTCCCCCCCCAAAAGTCCCATTTAAATGGATAAGGAGGTTTCCCCAAGGCCAAGAAAGGCAACCACCCTCTTGAAGAGAAGGGAAAAGGAGGCTGGAACTACAAAATGAAAAGAAGCCAAATAACATTCTCGTTCTCTCTCACACACATATATACATACACACACGAACACAGGTGTGTATACACACATGATGGAGTAATAACCTTCAGACACAATTGTTTAGTGTTAATTCCTTTCCACCCAAGAAAACAAAAGGTAATATTGTTCACTGAATACTCTGTTTTGGTGTTACTCTGAAGAAATGGGGTAAGGAAATTAGAAAGTTTCTCTGAATTTCTTCTTTGTTCAGTATTCCTCCATTTTATGATGAGTTTAAGAGTCACCAGTTGCGTCAGGTGTCCTGAGTATTTGCATATTAAATTTTATAGTACCTCTTTATAAGGGCAATGAAATACTTTTAACATAAGATCAAGAATAAGTGATTTTATTATACTAAGATAGACTTAACGGAGGCATCTTAGGCAGTTCTGGTAAATAAAGGGAGACTACAAGATTCATAGCACCCAAGAAAGAAATGGAACAGGGAAAATGGATAAATAAGTGTGTAGGGAATGAAAAGAGCTGGAAAATGAGATAACAGCATCTCGCATGTATTGAGTACCTGCTATGTATCAGGCTCTGCACTGGGCAGTTTATAGTATTATCTAAATAAATTTAATCCATACCCTGACCTTACAAGGTAGATGTTATTATACTCATTATTTTGCCCATTTTTTTGGTTAAGAAACCTGAAGGCTCAGAGTTAGGTGTGTTATTTGCCTGGAGTCACATAGTGAGGAAGCTGGCACTAGTCATAAATATAATTTGTTCCCCAATTCTGTTTCCAATGATCCACCCTCCTCCTTGATATGCTTCTAATTGATAGATGATAAATAAATCTTGCCACTTGATGATACCCTTCTCTCCAGCCTGAGTCCATTTCCAGTTCATGCTTATTTTATGAAGTTTCCAGCCATGCATCTTTATAACTTTATATCATTGTTTTTCTTTTGTTCACTTTAGAGTCAACAGGGCTTCATTAGCCCTTCATTAGCCAGTTCCCCCCAACAGCATTGGAGCTTTTGTTAGTTACCCAGACTAATTAACTCTTGCCAGGATTTTAGAGTATAATTATATAAAAGAGCTAAGTGTTCCCTTGCATCTTCCATCTTCCAAGGGCAGCCACCCCATATGTGTGTGTGTGTGTGTGTGTTTGACATAGTTGTTGTTGCTTACACACATTACAATCATGGGAGGTATTTAGGAAGGTATTACCTCTTTTTCGCACAGGAACAAATGGATGAATAGTAAGATGCAGTCAGTTCATCAATTTATCACTCAGTTGTTTTGTGGTAGAGTCAGGACTGGAAGTAAATTCTTTTTTTTTTTTGTACTTTAAATCCATCACTCTTTATAGATTATTCTTATTATTTCTATTATACCCCAAATAGGTGAGATAAGAATAACTCACATTTGTGTAATGCCCTCGCCTTGGATAGTTGGATCAAGAAATCTCATTTCTTGTTATTTACTCTTTTATTTCTTTATTTTTCTGGCCATCAGAGAAGTCTTTTAAGGTCGGTTATTATTCAAGAGTTACTACGTCCTCTCATGCCCTTAAGTGTTATTCTTATTAAGTTGACTTTATTTTCCTTCAAAAAAGTTCTTATGCTTTACTAATTGTAGGAATCGTTTTTCCCTTTATTGCCATCATCAAATCTGACACCATTTTTCCAATTGTTAAAACATCACAGCATCTGTATACCACACAAACCTTAAAAAGCAACAGATAAGAAACAAGGAAAAATCCAGATGGGAAGATTGATTAGCCTCACCTTCAATCAAGATTCATAAATTGAATGGCAGCTTTGTAATTGACTCCCCTCTCTTAAGTTTGTATGAATTGGAAATTAAATCAGCCTGGCTCTGGGATAATGAATATTAGATAATGTCAGTATTGAACTCCCAGGAATTCATCTAACCTCACCTCTTTCAGAAATATTTTTAGCCTATCTCCATGAAGACATTTACCTACAGAGGCTTTAAAAGAAGATGCAGAAGAGTAGAAGAGTTCTGATGGGCCTCTTTGGCTATTCCAGCAACTCTGTCCTGGTGCGAGAGCTCCAGGTGCTCTGGAAATTTCAACTAATGATCAGAAGCTGTGGAGCCTCTATGAGGATCACTGTGTAACTCAACAGTTCAAAGGTTGATAGGAATGAGTATAAATATAAATCCTCTAACTTATTTGGTGGCTCATGCCCCTAAAATGAAGCACAACAATCATAGTATTAATCATAGTATTCTGGGAAGCCACGGCAGGGGGATCCCTTGAAGTTAGGAGTTCTCAACCAGCTTGAGCAAAACAAGACCCTGTGTCTACTAAAAAGAGAAAAAGAGAGCTAGGCGTGCTGGCACTCACCTGTAGTCCCAGGTACTCAAGAGGCTGAGCCAGGAGGATTGCTTGAACCTAGGAGTTTGAGGTTGCTGTGAGCTAGGCTGAGGCCATGGCACTCTAGCCCAGGAGACATAGCAAGACTCTACCTCAAAAACAAAATGAGGAATATAAAATAGTCAGTTCTTTTAGAATGTTCTTTTGGTTAAATAGAATTAAATTACATTTAATTAAACAAAGCCTATTATGGAGTCTCTGGTTAACATAGACATATGCAGATTGTATGTATGTGTAGGTGATGTGTAGAGCCTTGGCCTGGGAGTCTGATGTGTTTACACTTAGCTTTGGAACCTAGTCCTACATTTTCTAGCCATGTGAATTTTAAAAAATTACTTAAACTGCGAAACGTCAGTTTCTTCATGAATTTCTCTACTCATAGTTCCAATTAACGCTTCATTCACGCAAATACTTAAAAATGGGAGTATGTTTAAGGATGCTTTTGGAACATGCTTTATTCACTTAAAATGCATTCTAAATGTCTTCCAGGTCATTTAATAATCTTCTACATGGTTCTACTTATTCACCACACAAAATTTCTTTGAATGGCTATGCCCCATAATGAATTTTTCTAATCCTCTATTGATGGACATTGAGGGTGTCCCTTATATATTTATTCCTTGCTACATAGGTCAAAGTATGATAAATGTCCTCCACATTTCATGTCTATTTTCTTCTCACAATATATTTCTAAAAAGTTGAATTTCTTAGCCGGGTGTAGTGGCTCATGCCTGTAGCTGCTTAGGAGGTTGAGGCAAGAGGATTGCTTAAGCCCAAGGGTTTGAGGTTTCTGTGAACTATGATGCCTTGGCACTCTACCCAGGCTGACAGAGTGGCACTCTGTCTCAAAAAAATATTTATCTTTTTCACTCTCTGTACATTTTTTCTTAATGTAGTAGTATACACAAGAGGGAAAAGCAATTTATTCTGGCAAGAGGGAATCAGAATCTGGACTCCTAATTTACCAAGTCAGTTGTGTTACACATTAATAACAGACCTTCCCTATCAATTGGTTCTCAATCAGTGGAGAAGTGTAGTCGCTTTCTGGGAGATTTACATTGTTCTGTAAGACACAGTCAGAGACTCTAAGGGCTGCTTCTAACCCATGGTCAAATGATTTTTAACTTGATTTTTAATAAATGTCAAATCTAGTGTGAAATTTCCCCTCGTACTCTAATGACCCCAAGACTATGAACCCAGAGCCACGCTCTCCATCCAGTCTAGGAAATACCTGCCCAGCTATGGAGAAGAACAGAGTAGCACAGTAGGAACTCGACCCAACAGTAAGACGTCTACCAGGACAGTCCCTGGACTGCACATTCCAGGCACATTTGGGCCACACCTCAGTTCCATTTGGATTGAGCCCTGTCACTCCTGGTTGACCCTGTAGACTTTGCTCTTTGGGGTTATAGGCACATTAGGGTGGATAAGCTGTACTGAAAAGGACGCAGGAGCACCTAAAAAATATATATGAACTTGCTACTGGGTTTGATCACCATGAACAAAACCGACAGAGGAAATTTACCCAGTGGAAAAAGAGCCTGGCATATGCAACATTTATGTCATTGTTTTTATATATCATTACACTAGTTCCTAGATCATTCATTCACCAACATATATTAAGTTTTAACACGTTATTTGATACTCCTATGTTGTTAAAAAACAAAAAAACAAAAAAACACGACAGCCTGTCCTTATTTTCATTTCCTTTGATATCAATTTCTACCCTAAGAAAGTAGAGACAAACCTTAAGAGTATTCATAAAGGTCATTTTCTAGGTTATACATGTATTTATACTAATCAAGTTGCAGACCTCCATGGAGCCAGTCAGAGCCTTAATTTAAGTAAACATCTGTCCCAGTGAAGCCGATCATTTGCTTCACGTAAACATCCAGGAATACTGTGCAAATAGGTTGGGAACCTGTGAGAGGGGAAGTTTTGATTTTCTGTCTCTGGCCCTGTCAATTTATCTTAAAGGAAAAATTGTGCACATTATTTTCTGATTGAGTGCTGTGGGTTTCATTGCTCGGGATTAGAAATAAACTAAGGTAGACGAACTATGTGGAAATAATTCCTACAGCAATTTAAGGGAAAATAATTTAGAAACTGGTCATTGTTTTCACACCATTGATATTACCAGGAAGTGAGCCTAATCGAGGACCAGCTGTTTTCTCTTTCTTCTGTTACAGACTGAAACCCATCATGTTTATTATTTTGTTGTTGGCAGATAACAGTTATCCTTTTTATTTTATTGAAAACTGGTTGTGATGATAACTGCCTGAGAAAACCATTTCGGTTCCCCCACAGCATGATGTAAACCAATTGGTGTGAAGTGTATTAGGCCATGTAGCCTAATTTAGTCGGGACGAATTTGTCTCCATTTTTCCTGGTAGCAACATTAGTTCTTAAGTTGCCACTCAAGATCTATAAGCTGTGAAATGCATAGTGGGCCTTGCCCATGGGCTATCCAGTGCAAATGGACGTAGGGGGTTCCTAAACAATGCTGCAGAGTGCTGAGTAGACAGACAGCCTCCCCTCACCCTGCCCCACCCCCACTCACTTCCCCCAACACCCTCCAACCCCTTGGGAAATGTTCCCCTGTTGCTATACATTCCAGAGGCAGAAGTTTTAATAGCATTTCCCAGAGTACTATTGTGATGAACAGGAAGCCTTGGGTTTATGCTAGTGGCTTTGAGACTTCAGCGGGCTATGAGATCTACACTTTTTTCTTAAAGCAACAGAGTAGGCTGAGAGTAGAGTTCAGACCCAAGCAAGTGACCTGCTCACTAAACTTGCTCAAGTGTATCAGCCAATGTCATCCATATATTCAGGCACTACTGGATTTTTTTTATCCAGCAAAAAAAAGTTATTGGGCACCTAGTGTGGGCCAGGCACTTTGTTCTTTATCTGGGAATGCATAGATTGTAAGACAAAGCCCCTGCTCTTAGGAAGCGTGTACTTTGGAGAGTGTGTTTATGTGTGTGTGTGTTTAAGAGACAGAGTCTTGTGCAATCATAGCTCACAGCAACCTCAAACTCCTGGGCTCAAGCCATCCTTCTGTCTCAGCTTCTCAAGTGGCTGGGACTCCCAGCTCCTGCCACCACACACAAAGCTAGTTTTTTAAATTTTATTTAGAGACAGGGTCTCCCTATGTTGCTCAGGCTGGAAGGACAGATGAGAGGACAGACGTGAGCCAACATGACTTCTTCGGGATGCTACCGACACTTGTACCTACCTTGGTTTATTCTTCTCATGGAAGTTAACTGTCCTGTGAACAGAACAGTCTTCCCACTTGCTTCCTGCTAACTTCCCTAAAGTAAATCATAATTATTTTTCTTAGAGCAGTACAAGAGTGGTTTGGGAGGAGAAGAGTGAATACCAAGCAGGTGGCCTGCCCACTAAATAGTTGGGGCAGCTGACCCTGCAGGGGAGAGAGAGAGAGAGCTAAGGTGACACCAGAAAGGGCAGATCTAGAGACTGGACAGATTCAGGTCAGGACTGCGAGGAAGAGGTTCCCACTTAGAGGAGAGAATACGGGAGAAGAGAATCGAGGACGTGGGTGAGGACGGCGGGCAGGCGAGGAGAACTGGAGACAGGAAGCTATGTTTACAGGATCAGCAGCGACTGTAGCAATCCACACATGAGATGATACCGACAAAGGTTTGAGTAATGAAAGAGAAGAAATAAAGGAGGAAGAAGACTTGATGTAGCATCAGTCCAGTTACCAGAACATTGTGAACCAAGTTTACTGGAAGACAATAGCAGAAAAATAAACTTCACATTGTCTCACGTAGAAATCATAACACTTGTGTGACAGTTAACACATGATGCTGCATTCTCACCCTGACTTTATGTAAGCTACTCGAACTTGAATTATTATCCTAGTACAATCTGAATCTCAAGGTACGAAATTGTAACTGAATATAGCAAGGAGATATAGGAATGTTTGTGTGTGTTTCATCGCTTAGCATTACAAAATTTGGCAATTGCAAATTCCTTGCAATTGCTTACCATTCCATCTCAGTAGAGACCTCAGTTGCCTCATGGAATGAAATAACATTATCTAGCGTTAAATAGAATGCCATCAGTGGTCTAAAAATAATGTATGAGTACATGATTTTTAAAAATTTATTTTAAGTAGCTAGTAAAAAAGGGAATGGAAGTCCAGTTGATAGAGATTATGCTTCTTTTAATGTCCAAACTTAATTTCCTCTAAGTGTATTAGCAATAAATATTATTTATTTCTAGTTGTGAGGTTACTTACGAGGTAGCTCTGTATCATCACCAAGTCATCTATTTCTTTATCTCTCTTATTCACTCTAAAGACACTTGTAGCTCCATACATGTTCAGAAGCATTCTTTTATGAAACATCTTTCAGGAAAGAAAGTCACTTTTATAGTGATGAGAAGCCATAGGTGTAGTTTTTACTTTTCCATAATTTGTGCTAGGACTTAGAGGCATTAACACTAAAAATGGCTATTTAAAATAGCTGTACACTAGAAAGCTATTATCTAACTTGCCTACATCTCTAAGCTGGATATGTTATGTATGTATATTATGTATGTATCTTTACAAATTCTGTATTTTTCATGTTTTTGGCACATACTACAGGGCGAGCCTAGAATGGACAAAATCCCATGTCCCCTCCATTGTGTCCCACCTTTTGATTGTTGTTGCCATTGGGTTCCCCCCCCAAAGGTCAGCATCCAAGAAGAACAGGAGAAAACATTGGAGAATCCTAACAGCCCTAATTATGCCTGTAATTCAACCATCAGAGGCTATTCCTAATATAGGCTGTGGCAGTTATTGGAAATTTTAAACCCACTTTCTAAACTGCTCTATGATCTCTGGAAAATAAAAAGTTCACCTGTTAGTGTTTCTGCTTCTTCGGGTCATGCTGTTCTTATTTTGGTATTAAAGATCTTTATTCCCATCTATTTCATTAGAAAATAAAAGCAATAGATAGGACTTATTATTACCACAAGGGGAATAACAAGCACTCATTACCAAGATTGCTGACTTCAAGTATATTGACTCTATTGCATGTTAGTATCTAACGAGAACATATTTACAATGTGAGATTTAAAAAGATTTAAATCTTTTTAATTTTAATTAAATTTAAATTTAAATTTAATCTTTAATTTTAAAACATTATTGGGAAGTCTTTCTTTTTTTTGATTCTAAAATGTAGATCTTCAAGGATATTGGGAATGATGAAAATTTTAAAGTCTCAGAATGTGATAGGAACTTTGAGGCCTCTATTCTTCCAGGTCTAATATTTAGCCCATTGCATGAATCTTTTCCTTAGGCTCAAAGATAGGTGGGCATCCAATCACTTGCCAGCTCCTAAGTTTCAGAAATAGGTGTCCTTGGACAACACAGGCAGTCCATTTCATCTTTCTGAAAACCCTTATTTTGGTATAATTCCCTTTCACGTAACCCAAGCATTGATCCTAGTTTAGCTTCTTGGAGCCATGCAAATCAATAATAATACAAGCCGCTGCTCTAAATGACAGCTGGTGAATCTCTTGAAGGTGTGACTTACATGAACCCCACCCAATTTTTTCTTTTTGTTTTCCTTAGTTAAAATCTCTCTACTTCACTGTTTTTCTAAGTGTAGTCCAACTACCCTACCTCACAATCACCAGTGACTTGAAAAAATGCAGATTCTGAGTTAGAACCATATTCTCTCTCTTCCTCTCTGCCTAGCAGTGGTTACAGCTATCTCAGAACAATATAGTTTAAAGATGATGACCTAGGGATAAGCATTCCCACCTGACCACTCCTTACCAAACGTCAATGGTTCTCACTTCAGCTGCATCAGAATCACCGGACTAGTTCATTATAACACAGATTGCTGGTCCCTACCTTCCAGAAACCTAAAGCTGATGTTGATTTTAAGGCCTACTTTGAAAATCACTGCCCTTGACAAACCAATGCTTTCTACTCTCTCCACGATGAGTGTCAGAGGCACACCAAGTGTCACAGCTGAGACGCCACTCTCCAGTGATGTCCCCATACTCCTACGACCAGCGAATTGTAAGAGTTGATTGTCTTTATTCCCAGAATGGTATATAATTCAATTCACTGCATTTTTCACTTACTTAATTTGTTAAAATATTTTATGACTGTTGAAATGCATGAGAAGAAAAAGATATTCTAGGAACACTTAAGAAAACTTGATAAGGATACTTTAAATATCACCGTGAAATTAATTCTGAGTGAGGCTTGCACTAGGAAAGTGGGACTCTAATGTTTTCTCATTTAATAATTTCTTATTCTTTCATCATCTTAGTCTCTCACTGTCTACATTTCCTCCAGTTTAC
This sequence comes from Perodicticus potto, assembly GCA_963574655.1. NCBI lineage: Eukaryota > Metazoa > Chordata > Mammalia > Primates > Lorisidae > Perodicticus > Perodicticus potto. The sequence continues at coordinate 28,925 of CAUYRH010017869.1, forward strand.
CAATAGTCTCCTAAAACCATAACTGGACGCAATATTTGAGATGAAGACCAAACAGCACAGAGTAGAAATATCACCTCCCTGCCTTTGTATCCTGTAAGTTTTAAAATCTAGCCTGAAAATTCCATCTGTTTTCCTACACCAGCTCCCAACCATAGCAAAATGTAGAGTTGTTTGGGGCTTAAAATAAATTAAAAAAAAAACTAGAATCATTTTTTTTTTCATGTGCTGAGATTACATCTCTTGAATTTTGTCTTTTGCTGCTAAGTATATTTGTTTGTTGTTTACTTGGTCATTTTTGTTTATACTGGTTCTTCACCTTTCTTTGCACTCAATTTCATCTTGTGAGTTATAGCTCCTCTATAGCCGTCCATAATTTTTTGCAGTTATCTCTTAGTTATCCAGTCTTTTAACCAAGATCATTAAGTTTGCATTATGCATTCACTTTATCAGAATTCCTTCCGTGTAATCATTCACGTGACTGATTAGACTCCCATAAAGAACAGGGAGGGAACCAGAACTTTACTTCTCTAATAGTCAGCATACCTTGAAGGTAGTTGTTTGTTTAGCCATGAACCTCATTTTTCTCTGTCTCATCCAGAAATACCCAACTCCTATCCTCAAATCTGGTAAAGTCTTTTTTAAAAAATAAGTAAATGAGCATAGCCCTGACAGACAAAGAGCTGATTTAGTTTATAAAGGGAGCTCTTTGCAAACAAGTCATCAGCATAGCAACATACCGCTAGAAGAATGAGCAAAAGACTAAGCAGTTTTAACACAATACAAAGAGTTGATAAATCCAGGAGAAAACAGAAAGAACACTTATTGTTATTAATAGCCAAATATAATCCAAAAAGCAACAAAATAACTTTTTCCCAAACTAGGTTACTTTTTAAAAGTAATATCTAGTCTTAGAATGAGATTAAGAAAATAGGAGATCTCATACACTGGTCATAAAGTAGAAGTTGCTACCATTTTTCTGGAATAGAACTTGACAGAATGTGCTAACAACCTCAAAAATCTATGACTTTGAACTGTCATTCGACTTCCGGTAATTTGAGCCTAAGAATTCCCAGATATTCCCACACATATAAAAATTTTTATTCCATCCTATTATATAGATTCATAGAACAAAATCTGAAAGTACAACAACAGTGAATTTGTAAAACACATGAACACATGTCGACTGAGGGAATGTTGTGCAGATATAAAGAATAAGATTTTAGAACCATGGCTTTCATCTTTCTTTCAAAACACTGCCCACATTTAGCACACATTTAACCAACACATTATACATATGCGTGTGTGCGTGTGTGTCTATATAAAAGTTACTGTATAAATTGTACTTGTGTATGTTTGTGCCTTTATAGAACTGAAATAATGTTTCACAAACAACACATCCCCTCACTATGTGCCATGCACTCTGCTATTTTCTGATCTATTCTAGATCAGAAAAAAATGGTTCATTTTTTTTCTAAATTTTCTGGTTGCATCTCTCTAAATTGATTTCCTTACCAACTGATGCATTGAGTTTGGAAAACAATATTATTTTTGCAAAAACATATGCCACATAGGTAATTAATCAAAAGATAATCATTTTAATATATACTATTCAAAAAGCCATAATACTATGCCCACTACAATTTTAGTCTTGTCAAAATATTTTTAACTATGTATTTTACATTAAAAAGTAGGACACACTAGTATATAAATAACAGTACTTCAAGTCATATTTATTCCTTATATTTTTCTGTTTTCCTCATTTTTCTTTTTTTTTTTATTTATTCAATCATTGTACATTAGTGCAATCATGGGGTACAGTGTGCTGGTCTCATACACAATCTGAAATATTTTCATCAAACTGTTTAACATAGCCTTCATGGCATTTTCTTAGTTATTGTGTTAAGACCTTTATATTCTGCATTTAGTAAGTTTCACCTGTACAATTTGAGCTGATCTTTAACATTCTAAGAACTCACACACTCTCCACAGTTTTGCAAAAATTATTCACTGTGTTTCAGTAAGCTCAGTTGGAAGTAAACCCACAAGAATTGATTTGATTTAAATCAGGGATGAGCTTCCAAAAGCTTAGCATCGCTTCAGTTCCTTCTTTCCACCTTCAGAGTGGAAAAGACATAGACCACATGAGCCAATTAGTTGACATTAAGGATTTGAACGGTGTCCCTCATCCCTCATCCTACCATGCCTCTCCTCCCCTGAGTGAAAAGTTACTTACGCCAAGACATTCAAATCTGATTTCTAGGAGTTTGTTCCTAAAATTAGATTTCCAGACAAGAAGTTCAACTCTATAAACAACCAAGTAATTATTTGCGGGCATCTAGAATATTGATGTTGTTTAACAGCTGTTGGTTGCTCCTCTAGCCCAGATGACTTCCAAAGCTATGCAAGATGGCACACAAATGCACTGGTGCAGATTCTGTGGGAAGGAGGAATTCAGAGAGGTAAATGGAAGCATTTAGGGGGTGGTTAGAAAGCTTCAGCAAGGAAGAGAGTAAGAAGTGCATCTCGGAAGAGAAGGGAGCGTTTGAACAGGTGCGTGCACAGACAGGTGACTAGCTGAGGTGAACAAACAGCAGGTGCAAAGGCTGCCAAAGAAGCATGGTGCAGTGGACAGTAGACGTGGGAAGGCCACAGAAATGAAGCAAGGAAGGATTTTGAAATCCAGGCAAAAACACTTTTATGTGCAAGTGAAACAAGGGCATTTTTCCACGTAAAAATAAAAGAGCGAACAGATAACATCCTTTAGTTCAGACTCTCATGACAGCACTCCCTATCTCAGGTCTAAGCATCTCCTGACCACCCATGGTCACCATTTCTATTACATAGTTGTGGGGCTCAAAGTCTGGCCAGACAGCCGGATAACGTTCCCCAGTGGGAAAGGCAGCAGTCAGGTTTCCCCTTTCTCATTCCTAGTTCCTTCCCATGGTCTCTGAGCCTCCAAGGTATTTTAGAATGTACTTCTGAGTCTACAGAAACACACAGGAGAAATTTGGAGGCAATGGAAGGAAATAAGCAAGAATTGTAAAGGAATAGCTGGAGTTAAGATGTTAATTTTTTTGCAAAAAAAAAAAAAAAATTGAAAGGCACTTGAAACCCTCCACTCTTCTCTATAAGCTCTTTCATGGCCACGTTCTAAAAATCTACCCCATCATTTCTTCTCGGCCCCAGTTCTCTGTTCTGTAGGCTCGGCAAGACAACCATGTGTTTTTATGACAGTAATAAAGTAACTGGGCTTTGTCAGCCAAGCAAATGTAGCTTCTCCTCACGTCCTTCATGGATTAGGGTCTGCAGGGGAGGAATGTGGAAAGTTACGTCCATTGCTCTAATGCTCAAGGATTTCAGGCTGTAGTTAAGAGCTTGGCCTTTGTGTAGATTTCTCCTGACTTAGGGCTCCTAACTGTCAACTTGCTATGACTGCTTTAAGTGTAAGAATGATTTTTTTTTTAATTGGGTAAAATCTATAACTTTGATAATTCATTTGGAAAACTTAAGGACAAACACATAGGTTGTTATTTTTGTTTGGGTTTTTTTTTCCTACTAAATACAACAAAATTTCTACGAGGAATTAAAGTATGAGAAGGGATTGGTTTGGCTGAGGTGAAGTTTTACTGTGAGACACTAGAAAATTATCTTTGTTTATATGGCAGTTAGTGCATTATAGGTTGGGGTGATGCTCTGTATTCACTTAAGTCTAAATAAACCTAAAGTCTCAGGTTTCAGTTTCCTGAAACTGATCACATGCTTCTTTTTCTAGCATACTGTCTATTAATCAGATATTACAAAATCTTATAGTATCTTGGGAGGTTTTCTTGGTCACTGTTGTTCATCTTTCTCTATGAATTTCTTTTTCCACTATAATCTGTTTCTTTTAGAATCTGACAGGAAAGGTTTAAATCCGATAACACATGTGTAATTATGTGGTTAAAAATAAGTAGTATTCACACAGAATTACTTTGAGTGAATTGGTTTTTAAAATGAATTGAATTACTTTAAGTGATTGGTTTTTAAAATGCAATTGCTAAGAATTTGTTATTCCTTTTAGTTTCTAAAATTAAGACTTTAGAATAGCTATAAAAATTTCTCAGATTCTTCAACTTGGAAAAATTATAAAAAGATCATTGGCAGGGACTGATTTCATACAGCTTCCAAGAAACTTCACTGAAAATGATTGTTAACAAAATGACCGTCATGCAAATATCACATCATTGCATACTTTCCTGGATGAAGGGATCCATATTCTTTCTAATTTTATAGTTTCTCAAATAGATCAAGCAATTGACAGTGTACTCACAATAGTTTCTTTTTGCGCTAGAGTAGGGCCTTTCCTATGTTCCTTTGCAGCCTGTGAATGAGGCTGGATTTGCACGTGGTTTGCAGATAGACCTAAGTGTCTAAATCTTCAAATCTAGATGGCCTCTTGAACCCAGTGGGGCACTGAAGTTCTCTTTGCTGTTAGTTATTCCCAAATTTGCCTTTTGATTGTCTCAATAAACAAAACATATCTTTACTGAATGTTTGTTAAGTCTGTATCACACAGTTTTATTGTTTGACTATATTGAGATTCACACATATATTTTCTCATTTTGCTATTTTTATTCTATTATCACAAGCTCCCAGATTTATTGTAGGTCTGTGTTTCTTGGTCAGCTTCTATGAAAGAATGGTTTTCAAAATTATTTCTTGGGACAAGAGCTTGTCAAGCTAAACTTATCCCATATACCATTTTTGACAAAGTTCATATCTACTACTGGTAGCTTTGAGAAAGTGAAAATATTTGAAGAAATTAAAAACAAGCAAACATATGGAAGAAGAACAGTGTTTCTTTCTACTATGTTTATAAAGATGACAGTAGTTTCCATAGTCCAGATAAAAAAATGACTGTATCTTAGATTCAAATCTCAATGTAACCATTTCATTCTTCTTCCAAGAATTTTGAACCAAATCACCTTATCTGTAGTTTTAAAAGAAACAGCATTGTATTAGCATCTTACCCTTAGTCATCTACTATAAGAATTCTCTCTTGTTCCTCAACCAATGTGGATTTCCCTTCATCCTACAAATGGCATTAGAAAGAGTAAGCCCTTGGGCGGCACTTGTGACTCAAAGGAGTAGGGCACTGGCCCCATATTCCAGAGGTGGCGGGTTCAAACCCAGCCCTGGCCAAAAACCAAAAAAAAAAAAAAAAAGAAAGAATGAAAGAAAAGAAAGAGTAAGCATTCTTTGAAGATAAGTTACTCAGTTTTAGAATAAATGTATGTACACATAGGTATGCATTCATGTTAATAGCACAAAGACTACAGTAGTAATTATAGGAAAAGTACAATTTTTAAGTATTCAAAAGTATTGTTGACTCCAACATTATTTGATTAACTTAATTATCTTACTGCCCAGGTTTAGGGTAGAAACACTGTATAATTTTAGCTTTTGATTCATTAGAAATTTTCTGCCCTTCTCAGAGTGAGAACAATGACTTTGGGTTTGGTCATCCTGATGAAGACAGCATATATTGATAGCATTGCTAATAATAACAGTAGTTAATCTGAGTAACAGTAATCTGAGTATGTGGAATGTTCCAAGAATAGTTTTCAGCACTTTACTTGTATCAGTCTTCAGAACATGCTTTAAAAGAAGGTACTAGCATTATCCTCATTTTATGGGTGAGGAAACATACGGTATCTTGGTTCATTGTAGTCTGCTGTAGCAAAACCTAGCAGACCCACCTTCCTTGGGTCTCTTTCATAAGGGCACTAATACCATTCATTAGAGCTTTACCCTCATGACCTGGTCCCCCAACGGCCCCACCTCCAAATACCATCACATTGGTGATTAGGTTTTCAACATATACACTTTGTGGGGCAGATACAAACATTTCAGACCAAAGCAGCCAGGGAGCGCATATTTTGTTTATAAGGTAAGATCTCTTGTTCACAAATTGCTATTTACTTTATTATTTTTCCTCCCCCAAAGTGACTAAGGCATAGTCTAGTGGAACATGTCTTTATTAAATTTTAGTGTCTTCTACTCTCAATTGCTGAAAACTAAATTGTAGACCCTTTTTCCCAATTTGGAGAAAATGGTGCTTGGTTTTCAGTGGTCCTGTTCATGTCAGCAGAAGGGCCCTTATCAGTAATTATATTGCATGTAAAGGAAGATTGCTTATGGAATTATTAATCATTTCTTAAACATATTGTCCTGTTCTCAAAGTGTGGCTGCTATGATCTGAATGTTTGTTCCTCCAAAAAATTCATGTTACATTCTAACCACAAGGTGACAATATGTGGAAATGGGTGGGGTCTTTGTGATTAGATCAGAAAGGTGGAGCACTCATGAATTGGATTAGTGCTCTATAGGCCCCAGGGAATTTACTTGCTCTTTCCATTTTGTGAGAACACAAGGAAAGTCTATCATTTGTGAGCTACGAAGAGGGCCCACACTGGACACCAAATCTGCAGGCATCTAGACGTAGGACTTTCCAGCCTCTAGAATTATTAAAAATATTAACAAATTCCTGTTGTTCATCAGCTCTTCAGTTTTTGTTTTTGTTTTGTTACAGAAGCCTTCCTGGACAAAAGCTAGGAGTAACCTTTTCTCTCCCAACACTACCCACCCCTATATCACACTCTGAGCCAATTAAGTAGTCAAGACTGTTGCTTTGACTGTAATTTATTACTAAAATATATTTTCCAAAAAATATTTTGATCTTGCCTTATTATTTTATCCCCTGAGAAATAAAAGATCCATTAAATGAGTGGACTACTTATTTTTGGACTAGAACATAAAATGACAGATGAAACAAAAACCATCAATCAATATTTGGATCAGACACTTCAATTTCTTATTTCTTTAGAGTACTTGTGATTTACAGGCACAGTAATCACTTTCAAGATTTTCAATAAAAATGAATATGTACTCTATGGATTAGCACAATATGTGGAATCAGAATGTATCAGATTTTTCTGGGCTTGGGGTTGGAGGAAGTCAATGAAGAAAGGAAAAGGGCAGACATCAAAAGAGTTTGAAATAGGCAACAAATAAACTTTTAGCTTCAGATGTGTAATTGGCACCTTTTCCTCCATTACTATATAGGAGAAGGAATAAAAAATGCATTTTATTTAATTAAATCATATCCTTTATGTTTTTAGAAATTCTTAAATGCAGTAGTAATTTCAACCATTGAATAAGAATGCATTCACATTGTTGCATTTCAGAGTAGCTTACTAATATTCGTTGTAACATCTTCATAACCAGCTGGCATCCTAGGTGTTGCCTCATTGCTAAGCCTTGATGGAACGTTCATGGATATGTTTTATGATTTGCTAATCTGTGCTGTGAAACCATCAGTCTGTTTGCAGTGGGGAGGAAGAGGGTGAGAGGGGAAGGAGGGTGGCGGGAGGGGGATGGCTGTGTTTGATGTGTCAGTGGAGGGCAGGAGGCGGGAAGGAAGGCTGCTCATGAAGTTTGATGAGATGTACGTGAAGGGTTCAGTTTTGACCCTTGCACAAAAATCAGTTGCAATAAATAGATGATACAAGTGAGCAGGTTTTCAGTGATCATACTTGATTTTCTTTCTTTTTTATTGTTTTGTTTTTTTTTCTCAGGGGAAATCTCTCACGTCAAAGAGGTTAACAAGCCTTGTTCAGTCTTACTAAAAGAATCACCTTGTAGCATGGAAGCAGACCGGAGTCATTGCACATACATTGTAGCTCGTTGTTGTCACCTGGCACAGAGGACATTAGACCAAGATGTTGCATGAGCAAAGGACCTGAATTGTTATTTCTGTGTGTACATTCCATCCCCAAGGGACTCTACCATCTCAATGCATTTCAAACTGTTGTCTGCTTTCTTTCTCCTTCTACTAAGCTAGATTTGTGTCCTTTCTTTTTGAACAAGTTCAAGTGAAGTAAAACTTTTTTTTTTCCTCTCTTAAAGCTTCTGCTAGACAGAGTTCACTGAAAATTCAGTCATTCACGACCTGGAAGAATTGTAAAAGAAAAAAAATCATGTATCACTAAGTATACACATGGCTTCACATTTATTAAACAATAAAGTAGCACAGAAAGTTCATTTCACCAATGTATTCACGCTCAGAAACCAACCCATGTCTTTGTTATATGTACACTCTCGGTTAATGTTTCTTGCATTTATTTTTATACCATATTTAAAGAAAAAAAACACCTTTTACTCCAAATGTATTAAAGTTGATCCCTTCTCTGTAAATTTGTGTATGTTTATATTGTTGTTTTATCTTTCATTAAAAGATGCAGAATCTCATTGCTTTTGTAACTTTTGACTTCCACACTAACTAAACAGGAAAATGCTGAGAAAGCTCCCACAGCCAGAGGGCTGCAGTTTAGGCTGTGACCCTGAAGCCTGTCTCGGGGTTTCCAGGCAAGCTCAAATAATACAGTGTCTGGAAACAGATTGGAAGTATTTCCCTTGGAGGCTAACCTGAGACCACTAGCCTGGTCTCTTCTCCCATGGAAGAATAGCACAAACTGACCGACCCGATTTTCAAAGTTATTTTGCAAGTTCTTTCTGCTTTGTTGTGAAGATGCATTTCCGTGCTTTGACAAGGAATATTTTTGTAATAATTAGATTTGAGTGTGACCTGCCAACTCAGGTACTGATGTTTTCCTTGAAACGCAATTCTAAAAATACTTTAGCTCAATGCCTCTTGATTTGGGGTGGTTACATGTTCCCTCAAGAAAAATTTGCCCCTCAATATCCATAAGATACTCAAATCCCTTATATAAAATGGCATAGTATTTGCATATATAACATACATACATTTCTCTCATATATTTTAAATCATCTCTGGGTTATTTACCAAGGTATTCAATGCAAGGTGAATACCATGTGAATAGTTGTTATACTATATTTTAAAATTTTTAGTATTTCCCCCCAATATGTTCCATCTGATATTAGTTGAATCAAGAGATACAGAACCAGTGGATAAGCTCGGTGCCCGTAACACAGTGGTTACTGGGTTAGCCACATACACCGAGGCTGGCGGGTTCAAACTCAGCCTGGGCCAGCTAGACAACAGTGACAACTGCAACAAAAAATAGCTGGGCATTGTAGCAGATGCCTGTAATCCCAGCTACTTGGGAGGCTGAGGCAAGAGAATCGTTTATGCCCAAGAGTTTGAGGTTGCTGTGAGCTGTGGTGCCGTGGCACTCAACCGAGGGTGACATAGTGAGACTCTGTCTCAAAAAAAAAAAAAAGAACAGTGGATATAGAGAGCTGACAGCATGTGCTTACTTGGTGCCTGCCACCACATTAAGGGCTTTCTATGCCCATAATATCCTCATATTTAACCCTCACAGCAGTCCTATAAAATTATTTCTGCAATTTTCAGAACATTAAAGCAGAGAGAGATTAAGTAACTTGTTTGAGGTCACCCACCCAGTTATAGGGGAGGGAAAGAAAAATACTTTCCTTCTGCCCCTCCAGGTTCTCAGCTGGGGTTCTATATCCAAAGACAGAACAACAAGAGAAAAGCACACAAATGTATTTAATCGGAGTTTCACAAGACAAAGGAGCGTTCCTAAGGAAATGAAGACCTGAAAAAACTGGTTAAAACTGAGTGGCTTTTTTTCAGACTAGGTTTGATGAAGAGTTGAAGGTCATGGAAAAACGTGGTAGGAGTGAGGGGTATGAGCGAGAGCAATAAAGTGGGAGACTTAGCGAGGCCTTTCTGTTCAGATTCCACTTGGAGTCTCCCCTCTTCAGGGAGAAGGATGCACCTGTCTTCTGGGGGTAGGTGGCCCCCTCTCTCATGAGAGTATCATGAGTTGATTGTGGAGAAGGTCGTGGAGTCCCTCCTCTATCTACTGTTTCTCAGATGCCTTCAGCTTAAAATAGCCAATGTGCCAAGAAGCCATATTTTGGGGTAGTATCGGGAACCCCATCAGCAAACAAAACCTAGGCCAGTGGTTCTCAACTTCCTAATGCCACGGCCCTTTAATGCAGTTCCTGGGGGTCATGACCCACAGGTTGAGAACCACTGACCTTGGCAATCTGATGGCAGGGCCCGCCTACTACACCTTCCTGTTATACTACAAACGTCCTTTGGTAAAGTTATGTGAACCCTCACATATACTCTCTCACCAGAAATACTTGCACTGACTTTAGAACATTCATAAACTAACCTCTGTAGCTCATCCACAGACCCAAAATCCAAGCCCGGACTCACTTTAAGGGTCAGATCAGCGACAAAAAAGCTTTCCCAGCCAGGAGATGGGCCTTACTTGTTTGGTTTTGCAAACACCAAAGCATTGCAGACTTTGGTTAGAAAAAAAGAGACTGAGCTTTTAATGCCTGTTGATTACTATAGATAAATTTAAATCCTAAAAAAGTTAACTAGTATTGGTGAGAAATTAACTAGTAGCGGAGGCTATTGGCTACTTAATAAAACTTCTGTCACCAAATGGAAGAGGCTTGCTAGGAGAAATCTGTCTATAGGGTGTAATCTAACTGTAAATAATATGACATTTAATTATATGCTTGTGGGTTTTTTTTAAGAATACATAAAGTGCATATATCCCATGAAGGTTATGTCGAACAGTTGGATGAAAATATTTCAGTTTGTATATGAAGCCAGCACATTGTACCCCATGATTGCACTAATGTACACAGCTATGATTTAATAAAAAAGTATATAAATAAATAAAAACACTTCTTCAAAAAGAAAAAACAAAAAAATAATTAAATTAAATTAAGTAGATTGACTTTCACCCTTAAAAACAATTATTTCGGAACAATCTTGACAACTGGCAGTGAAGTTAAATTAAATCTCTAGTTAGTAAAAAGATTTAAAGGAAATAACCCTGTGAGAAGAATATGGTATGTAAACAATGAGCCTTACACAAATATCATTATTTCAGTGATGATTTTTCATGAACTGTCATTCCTTTGAAGTCTATCCCTTCTGGAAATTCCAAATCATGGAAAAATTCATCCTTATTGGCCATTCCAAGCATGGTTAAGCTCCTAGTAAAAAAGTTATTCAGTTTCTTGGTCCAAGTACATAAAAGTTTTGAAAAATCGCCTAGTGATTCCGTTTAATCTAGTCTAGACAAGACTTGGATACAAAACAGTGGTATTTCAGGAGAATTCCATAGAAAAGTTTTGGAGCTTTTTGCCAGTAACTCCAAAGAACCCATGGAAACACCTGGTACCCCACTCAAAGACCATTTGATCTATAAGATACAGAATAAAAATCTCTCAGGTTTCTCTTGAATAAAATGGTTTTTTTAAGAAGTCATTTTCTGCTTTAAGAATATCTGAAAAGTTATCCTCCAATAACCCAGAGTTTCTACACGCACATTGCAAAACTATTTTCATCCTTTAAATTGCATTGACCCAATTCTTGCCTTGGTGATATTCGCAATAATGGTTTCTGTGGATCCGCAAAGAAATTTCACTTGAATCAGAGTAACAGAAATGTGGCCAGCAACTTTATCTAAGCTGTGTCTCAGCAGATACCAGGAAAACAAATAAAGCCAGAAATCCTTTTCCCCTTCTTGTGAGCCTTGTGTGACTTGATCTGGCTCCTGAGGAATCACAGCTGTGTCCCTGGTTCTCCCGATTGACTGATCACTTCTTATATGATGCTTTTTGCATAATTTTGTCTATTAAAGGAGGTGAGTCTTGGCTGCTGGCCTGAATTTAGTTGAATTACATGCTTTGATTACCTTCATACATAGGATTTTGTGTCCTTAAATACACGTTTGAAAGAATACATTGAATAACCAGTGGTTTCATTGGTGCCAATGACTACCTCCTTGCACATTCTGCTAGCCCTCTGAACATCATCAGGAAACAATGAAAGGTATCAATCTGTCCTGTAGGCCACTTTAAAAAATAATGTATGACAGTGAAGAATTTAAGGGATATAAAGCAGACAGTGGGAACTAAACTCATGCATCTCACACACACAAACACACAGATGGCATATGTCATACATTTTGTAGTACAACCATACATCTGTATCTTTTCATTGAGAGAGTTATACCTCAGAACTTACTTTTTTTTTGTAGACAGAGTCTCAAGCTCTTTCCCTGAGTAGAGAGTCATGGCATCATAGCCCACAGCAACCTCCAACTCTTGGCCTCAAGCGATTCTCTTGCCTCAGCCTCCCAAGTAGCTGGGACTATAGGCACCCGCCACAAGCCCCGGCTACTTTTTGTTGCAGTTGCCATTGTTTAGCAGGCCCAGACTGGGTTTGAACCCACCAGCCTTGGTGTATGTGGCTGGCGCCATAACCACTGTGCTACGAGCGCTGAGCCCCAGAACTCATTTTCTAAAAGACAGCAAGGGATCTATTAGACGTAAAATGTTTTTTATTTAAATGTCAGATTAAAATAAAAACCTGTATATGCTCTTAGATATTTGAGGGAGCTTCCTTGGAGCTGAAATGTAATGGGTTGGTAACTTCATTTTCAAAAAAGTCATTAGAAGCTGTTTAGATATGAATACATCTTGATTAATAAATTGATTAATGAATCTTGATGTCTTTCCTAGGTTATAAAACCTTAATTATTTTACATTTTGAGGAAAATCAAATAAATTGGAGCATGTTTGATAGCTTTTTAAAGGTTAATAACATCTAACTCCAGTATTGGTTGAAGGAATTAAGATAATGTATGTAAATCATTACATACACAGTGCTTGGTAGAGAGTGAGTAAAGAAATAATCATTATCTTACCCTCTTCACCTTCTTTTTCTCCAAAAGGGCATGTTTCTAGAAAGATGAAAGAAGTATCCAACCCCCGCCCCCAGCTGGGGTGGAATCAGGGGTGAAGTTTGGGAAACAAAAACTGAGTTGTGAGTCAGGACACCAGAGGCCACTTGAAGCCCCAGGAGTGCAGTCAGGTGTGATGTGGGGATGGGAGCCAATCAGGTCGGGTCAATAAAGCATCAGGACCAATGAGGTGACAAAAGGTGATGCGGGGCTAAGTCAAGGAGACAGTGATTTGAACAAGTGGGTTCTGAAGACTGCAGCTCCAGAAAATAGAAGAAGGCTGTTTTGAAGGTATCTGTAGCCTCATGATGAATCTGAATGTGTGTCTCCTCTGAAACACAGGCAGAAACCTTCCCCCCCACCACCATGGAAGAATATTAAAAGGTTGGGTATGCAAGGGGTCATGGGGTTATATTTGTTTTTCCCTCATAAATGATTTAATGCATTCATGGATTAATGGATTCATAGATTATTAGGAGAGTGGGTCTGTTACAAAAGCTACTCAGCCTCTTTCCATGTGATGCCCTGTGCTGCCTCAGGGCTCCGCAGAGTCCTCACCAGATGCAACTCTCATCAAGCCCTTGACCTTGGACTTCTGAGCCTCCCCAACTGTAAGAAATTAAAATAAAATTACCCAGTGTCACGTATTCAGTTATAGCAACAGAAAACAAACTAAGACACCTCACATGGGTGTAAAATCAAAGATCTTATGGAAATCTAGCCTATAGGAGGTGGTGGTGAAGCTGAGGGCGGTAGTCCAATAGGGATGAAATACTCCCCATCTTTCCCAGTTCAGGGCGTCCAAAGGTATTTTTGTCCTATAAATAGGACAGCTTCTCCCTCCCTTCCCATATTAAATATCCAGAGGACTCTTGGACTACACAGGGAAGTGGGGATTGGAACCCCATAGGAAGACTAAATGATTTGGCAGTGGGAGGGAAGTCTTGGGGACCCTGTAACCTATTGATTCCATGGCACAGTGACTGGGGTGTTTTCCAGGTGAGCTCTCAAGTCCAGGCTGGGTGATGCTCTCACGTGGTAGCAGAGCTTATGGCAGGTGAGGTTGCAGTACATAGGCTGGGGAAGACTCAGTTTGTGAACTAGCGAATGGACCCAGAACTGCTGCCTGCAGCCCGCAGAGTTTGAATTGGCTCTGCCTCGTGATATGGCAACTGGGTAACCAAATCCATTCCTCATGGCAGCTCTTACTATACTTTATATGCCCTGGCTCGTTCTTCCCTACAGGACACATTATAGGACTGACTTCAGGAGCTCATTCTCTATCTTGTTCCCCAAACTTCTTCCTGCCTTTAGCATTCCCAGCCCTCTTGTTGAGGGGGGAAAAAAAAACAAAAACAAAAACCTTCTTTCTACTTCTTTTTGCTAGTAAACCTTGGTGGCCATAGTGCAAAATACCAGAAATAGTCTCAGTTGCCTGTAGGCTAAAGAAGTTCTTCGATTTCTAAAGGCAAATTAAACACATTCTGAAACCATCCCTCTTCTCCTCTCCCCAAATGGCAGCAATTTTTTAAGTTTGAAAACCAGCAAACACACAGATGATAAGAAAGGGAGCCATTTTCTACAAGAACATAACCCAAAGTAATATTCGGTAATTGTCAGAGACTAAAACTGCTTGCCATAAGAGAACAGGGTGTGAATCCAAGGAGAAAGTGGAGGAGCAGTGGCCCCAGCATCTCTCAGACCTTCTGAGTGCAGACCTCATTAACACTAATGTCCAGGAGCTCAGGGTGAAAAACAAAACACTCTCCTGTGAATAGAGCCTAAGTGGGCAACTTCAGCCAGCTCCAGTAGCCATGGTCTCCAGTATCATTCCCCACTCTTCAAGGATAACAGGATTGGGCCACCAGCAGGTACAGCGAAGGAAAAACATCACTCATAAAACAGCTTTCCCTGAGCATAAAAGTTCAATTTGGTCCTAGTCCAGACCTGGGAAACAGGCTGTGATTTTTCATGAAAGAGAAACATGGGAGAAATTGTAAAATTTGAGCTCACAAAACATCATCATAAAAATGCTTAAGAAAGCAACACAGTGAGTAACACAGGAAACAGAAGAATATATATCAAAGGAAACAGACCAAGCAACCTGAAAAGTATCACAAAATAAGTAGTTTTAAATTCCTAAAGTAATAAAGGATGGAATCATAAAACAAAAAGGAGCAGGATGTTCTAAATTCACACCTATAAATCCAGAGTGAAACTTCCGAAAATAATGGTACACAATAGATAGAAGAGACTGAGAGTTACCAGGAAACAGAAAAAATAAATAAATTTTGCCTTTAAAATCTTTGAATAGATAGAATATCAGAAGCCAATGTAAGGTTACTATTTATTTATTTATTTATTTATTTATTTATTTATTTATTTATTTATTCTGAGACATATTCTCACTATGTTGCCCTCAGTAGAGTGCTGTGGCATCACAGCTCACAGCAACCTCAAACTCTTTGCTTTAAGTGATTCTCCTGCCTCAGCCTCCCAAGTAACTGGGACTACAGGCACCCACCACAACACCTGGCTATTTTTTTGTTGTAGTTGTAATTGTTGTTTAGCAGGCCAGGGCTGGATTTGAACCCGCCAACCTTGATGTATATGGCCAGCGCCCTTAACTGCTGAGCTATGGGCACTGAGCCAGGTTACTCTTATTTTAGAATTTAATGTCCAACTAAATAATCATCCAAGTGTGAGGGTCAATTCCTGACAATTTTAGACAGGACGTGTTTTAGCCAGTTTGCTTCATATTTTCACTGACAAATCTAGAAAAGAATATGATCTTCTATCAAGATAACAAAAAGAAATCTAAAGAACATATGTGTGCTTGGACATGGTGGCTCACACCTGTAATCCCAGCATTTTAGGAGGCCAAGGTGGGAAAATTGCTTGAGTCTACA
Organism: Perodicticus potto; assembly: GCA_963574655.1. Classification (NCBI taxonomy): domain Eukaryota; kingdom Metazoa; phylum Chordata; class Mammalia; order Primates; family Lorisidae; genus Perodicticus; species Perodicticus potto. Next base: position 44,598 of record CAUYRH010017869.1, read on the forward strand.
TATTTGAGATTTAAAAATTAGTTAGGTAGGGTGGTCCACACCTAATCCTAGCTAATTGGGAAGCTAAGCCAGGAGGATCACCTAAGCCCAAGTGTTTGAGGCTGTGAGGCTGCAGTGAGCTATCATAATGCCTCTGTACTCTACCTCAAGTGACAGGGCAGGATTTTGCCTCTACAGAAAAGAAAAAAGAATATATGTAAAAGGAAGAATTAATGGAAAGTGAAGAAATTAAAGAAAGAAATGAGCTATATGCACCAAAACAGCCTGGGAGCAGCCACATCTCAATAGTAATGAGCACCCCAAGGACCTGGATCACATCTTCTGAATGACACTTTTCATTCAAAAGATCCAGGGCCTCTGGGATAAAATAGCCAAGTCCAGGGCTGTGACAGGGAAAGCGAAAGATGAAGCTGAAACCTCTGATTACACCAGAAAGTCAGGGAATGCACAGAGGACAATGGGGACACATCAAAAGTCACAGAACTTGGATTGAAGGCACTCCCACTGGCCAATTTAAGCATCAGAATAAGTAATGTTTATAACAAATTTCCTAAGGAGTAAATAACAACCTAGTGAATAACATAATAATCCTTGAGTATAAATGGGTACAGCTATAAACAAATATGGATGAATGAATGGAAAGTCTGACGAGGAATGCAAATTTAAATACTTTCCACAAAATAGTATTAATTACAAGAGGAAAACTAGTTATTTTACAATGTAGAAGCCTGGCAGATACCATCTATATTAGTGTAAGATCTCAGGAGAAGCAAAACCAGTCATATTAATGTGGATATGAAAGAGATTTATTATGGGAATTGGCTCAAGGGATTGCAGAGGTGGAAAAGTCCGATGCTATGTTACTGCCAGTCAGATAATCAGCTCAGTCAGTGGTGTCAATCAGAGTGAGTCTCAAGCTGAGAGATTGAGGCTGAAGACCAGGGAACTGATGGGCACATGTTAGTGTAAGTTTCAGAGCCCAAGGGTCTTAGAATGTGGAGCCCTGATGTCTAAGGACAAGAGAAGATAGATGTTTCATTTTAAGAGAGAGCAGCGAGCTCCTCCCCGCACACACGCTCACGCCCTGTTGGAGATGGTGACTGAGGCCAGCTGAGGACTCTTCCCCCTTGGACAGGGACACATCCCCGGAGAAGATCCTTTGCCATGCACAAGGTGGAGGGTGGCAGCACCACTGACTGGGAACACTGGGAAGGCGAGGACAAGGACGAGGACGTCAAGGATAACTGGGATGATGATGAGGATGGAAAAAATTTTCAGAAAAGAAAAAAATAGCAGAGAAGATACAAGAGAAAGAACAGCAACAGAAGTAAAAAAGGCAAGAAGAAATTAAAAAGAGGTTAGAAGAACCCGAACAACCCAAAGTGCTAACACTGGAAGAACAATTAGGAGACAAACTGCAGCTAAAGGAATTGCAGGAAGAGTCAGACCTTGAATTAGCAAAGGAAACATTTGGGAACTCCAGAGTACATGTACTTAATCACCATATACATTAAAAATTAAAATAACTTGATATAAGATTATCTGGAAGAGCTTTGTAGGCTTCAACACATTACTCAAACAGTAGTCAGTCACCATGGGTAAGTACCAGAATCCCTACAGAAAGGTGATGACATACTCATATTGAGATGTTTAAGGACAGATTAATGAAGAAACTATTTGCAAGCATGTGGGCTGAGTATAGGGAAATCACCTATCATTGTGCAGTGCCCAAGGCAGGGCTGGTAACACTGGGGTGTCCTCCTTACCCCCAGGTCTGAAGGAAGGAGAAGAGAAAGTAATCACAGGAACTCAGAAGCAGAGAGAGCTCTGTAGGCCCTGACAGACCTTAGATCAGGGGTCCTCAAACTTTTTAAACAGGGGGCCAGTTTAGTGTCCCTCAGACTGTTGGCGGGCCGGACTATAGTTTTTTAAAAAAAAGAACTATGAACAAATTCCTAGCACACTCCACATACCTTATTTTGAAGTAAAAAAATAAAACGGGAACAAATACGATATTTAAAATGAAGAATAAATAAAGTTAAATCAACAAACTTACCAGTATTTCAATGGGAACTATGGGCCTGCTTTTGGCTAATGAAATGGTCAATGTCTGGTTCCATATTTGTCACTGCTAGTCATAACAAGTGATGCAAGTGTGCATCAATTAGTCTACATTTGGTTGGAGATTTCAGATGTTTCATTCTGGAAAAAGTCTGTTCACAGACATAAGTGCTACCAAAGATGGTTGCCATTTTGAGTGCATGGTTCCTGAGATTAGGATATGTCTCAGAGGGGAGAGATGCATAGAAATTAG
>CAUYRH010017873.1:0-11228 GCA_963574655.1 Perodicticus potto
CTTGAAATCTCTCCCACTACCAGGAGCTTTGGTGTTTTCTGTATTCTTTTCTGTAAATCAATTCTGTCTTATCACGGACGGGTGGGGGGGGGGAAATAATGTAATGAAGAATAATAAAATACATGTATTTAAAAAAAAAATTAAAAAAAAAAAAAAAAAAAAAGAGAGAATGGCTCTTAAGCCCATGAGTAAGAGGTTGCTGTGAGCTGTGTCACCACAGCACTCTACCAAGGGCAACATAGTGAGACTCTGTCTGAAAAAAAAAAAAATGAATTTAGGGTCTATTGACTAGGCACCTGTAGCTCAGTAGTTAGGGCACTGGCCACATGTTCCAGAGCTGGTGGGTTCAAAACTGGCCAGGGCCTGCTAAAAAAAAAAGAAAAAAAAATTTTAGAGCATTGTGGCAGGTACCAGGGAGGCTGAGGCAAGACAATCACTTGAGCCCCAGAGTTGGAAGCTGCTGTGAGCTATGATGCCACAGCACTCCAGTGAGGGTAACAAACTAAATTTTAAAAAAAGAAAGAAAGAAAGGAGAACTTTGGCTTAGTGCCCATAGCTCAGTGGTTAGGGCACCAGCCAAATGCACCAGGGCTAGTAGGTTTGAGGCCCAGGCCTGATAAACAATGACAACAACAACTAAAATAGCCAGGCATTGTGGTAGGTGCCTATAGTCCTAGCTTCTCAGGAGGCTGAGGCAAGAGAATCACTTGAGCCCAAGAGTTGAAGAGGCGTTGGAGTTGGAGTCCAAGAGTTGTGAGCTATGATGTCACCGTACAAAGGGCAGCAAAGTGAGATTGTCTCAAGAAAAAAAAAGAAAGAAAAAGAAAAAGAAAAAGAGAAGATTTCTTTAAAAAGTAATCAAAATTTCATTATATTTTAGGGGGTGTCTGTGGCTCAGAGGAGTAGGGTACTGGCCCCATATGCCAGAGGTGGTGGGTTCAAACCCAGCCCCGACAAAAAAACTGCAAAAAAAAAAAAAAAAATTTTTCATTATATTTTAGTGTATTAATTCAAGCGGAATATTCAATATCTTAGAAAGAAGACATTTTATTTATTTTCAAATAAAAAACAATTCTAACTATATGCTTTATTTAAATGTTCAGATCTATAAATATCTATACATATTCAAGACTTAACAAAATCCTTATTATTTTAATAATTATGTTTTTATTATACCATATAGCTCTATAAAACAAAAATATTTCATAGCATATTTGGGGAAAATAAAATTGCGTATAAAACCCATGAAGTTTAAAACAATTTACTTATAGGTATTTATATAAAACTAGTTGCTTATAAGTTAAGAAAATTAACATTAAGACTAGCCCTGAATCACATCAAATAATTTATGGAAAAAACAATCAAAAAGTTGTTCTTTCTCACCTGGCCTGTCCAGCTGGTAGGTTCCATTCTTCTCGCTGACCAGTACTTCGTGATTTTGATTTGTCTTTGCAAACAGAATCAGGTTGTTTCAAAGTGCGTTTGGCTGGAGGAGATATGTGGCTATCACTTAGGCTACCATCAGCTTCAGCTTTCTGAAAGACAACATTATAAGTGTATTGGGCAGCGCCTGTGGCTCAAGGAGTAGGGTGCTGGCCTCATATACCGAGGGTGGTGGGTTCAAACCCATCCCTGGCCAAAAAACTTCAAAAAAAAAAAAAAGTGTATTTATTATTCCTATTAAGCAAAATGTAGGGCGGCGCCCATAGCTCAGTGGGTAGGGTGCTGGCCACATACACAGAGGCTGGCAGGTTAGAACCCAGCCCAAGCCTGCTAAACAACAATGATAACTGCAACAACAACAACAAAAAAAAAAAGCTGGGCGTTGTGTTAGGTGCCTGTAGTCCCAGCTACTTGGGAGGCTGAGGCAAGAGAATTGCTTAAGCCCAAGGGTTTTTATTTTTTATTTTTTTTCCAGTTTTTGGCCAGAGCCAGGTTTGAACCCACCACCTCTGGTATGTAGGGCTGGCCCCCTACTCCTTGAGCCACAGACACCACCCTCAAGGGTTTTTCTTTTCAGACAGAGTCTCACTTTGAGCCCTCAGTAGAGTGCTGTGGCATCACAGCACACAACAACCTCAAACTCTTAGGCGCAAGTGATTACCTTGCCTCATCCTCCCAAGCAGCTGGGACTACAGGTGCCTGCCACAACGCCCAGTTCTTTTTTTGTTGATGTTGTAGTTGTCACTGTTGTTTCAGCTGGCCTGGGCCAGGTTCAAACCCACCAGCCTCACGGTATATGTGGTCAGCACCCTACCCACTGAGCTATAGGCACCGCCAATTTTTTTTTTTTTAAATAAATCCTGTCCTTAGCCGGGCATTGCAGCGGGCACCTGTAGTCCCAGCTACTCAGGAGGCTGAGGCAAGAGAATCGCCTAAGCCCAGGAGTTGGAGGTTGCTGTGAGCTGTGTGACGCCACGGCACTCTACCAAGGGCAATAAAGTGAGACTCTGTCTCTACAAAAAAATAAATAAATAAATAAAATCCTGTCTTACCACCGATTTGTGGCAAGACAAATACAATTTTTAATATTCTGGAATAATCAAGCATAATGTTTTTTTAAGCAACAAATATATACTGAGTAAATCATACTACAAATATAGCTAAATGTAATAATCTACAAGTACATATAGAAACAATAAAGTGAGAAAGATTAAATTTATAATCAGAAAAGCATTTTTAGTTTTTGTTTGTTTGGTTTTTTTTTTTTTTGAGACAGAGCCTCAAGCTGTCACCCTGGATAGAGGGCCGTGGCATCACAGCTCACAGCAACCTCCAATTCCTGGGCTCAAGCGAGTCTCCTGCCTCCGCCTCCCAAGTAGCTGGGACTACAGGCGCTCGCCACAACACCTGGCCATTTTTTTTTTGGTTGCAGCCGTCATTGTTGTTTGGTGGGCCCGGGCGGGCTCGGACTGGATTCGAACCCGCCAGCTCAGGTGTACATGGCTGGCGCCGAGCCTTTTGTTTATTGTTTTGAAACAGAGTCTCAGTATGTTGCCCTCACTACAGTGCTGTGGCATCACAACTCACAGCAACCTCAAAACCTTGGGCTTCACTGATTCTCTTGCCTCAGCCTCCCAAGGAGCTGGGACTACAGGTGCCTGCCACAATGCCCAGCTACTTTTTGTTGCAGTTGTCATTGTTGTTTCCAGGTTCGAACCCACCAGCCTCAGAATATGTGCTAGGCGCCAAGCCAGTATTTTTAGTTTTTATTCTGAAAAAGTTTAAAGAAAAGGCGAATGGTATGTATATACATACATAGATATACATATATACACTTACACATATATCTCTCTCTCAGACATGATGTCTCATCTCCTAAATACTTCACTACATGTACCTCCTAAAATAAGGATACTCTGCTACATTACCACCATACAATCCTCCCAAATAAGAAATCAACATTGGTATAATACAAACCCAATGCACAGACACATTCAAATTTTACCAAATGTCCCAACAATGTCTCTCTTTCGAGTCCACGATCCTATCCAGGAACACATACTGCATTTAGTTATTGGACCTCCTGTCTCCTTCAATCCACACAGTGCTTTAGTCTTCCTCTTTCATTCATGCCCTTGACTGTAACATGTACAGGTCTATCCTTCTCTAGGATGACCCCTCAATCTGGGCCTAGCTGATGTTCCTCATAGTGAAATTCAGGCCATTCATTCCTAGAAAGAATATATAGAAATAATGCTACGAATACACTACAACTATCCTTCCCATCCCTAGAGATGTTAACCCTGATCACCTGGTCAAGTTGAAGTCTGACAGTTTCTCCACTGTAAAGTCACTATTTTTCCCTTTGTATCTGATTGCATATTATGGGAAATTATTCTGATAATTCACTAATATCCTGTTCATCATCAAATCTCCACCCAGCAGCCTTAGTACTCATTGACTATTCTCATCCATTATCAAATATCACTATGATGGTACTTAATCTAATTCCATCAGTACTTTTTTTTTTCTTTTGAGACACAGTCTTACTCTGTCACCCTCGGTAGAATGCCATGGCATCACAGCTCACAGCAACCTCAAACTCTTTGCGCATAAGCGATTCTCTTGTCTCTAGTCTCCCGATTAGCTGGGACTACAAGCGCTTGCCACATGCCCGGCTTTTTTTGGTTGCAGTTGTCATTGTTGTTTAGCAGGCCGGGGCCGTGCTCAAACCCACCAACCTCGGTGTATGTGGTCAGCAGCCTACTCACTGAACTATAGGAGCCAACCCAGTACTTTTATACTTTTTACCTAAAGAGCTTTCCCAGTCTCCCCACTCATTTATTCACTTATATTTAAATCAGTACAGCCAGGTGAGGTGGCTCACACCTGTAATCCTAACACTCTGGGAGGCTAAGACAGATGGACTGTTTGAGATCAAAAGTTCGAAACCATCCTTAGCCAGAGCGAGACCCCATCTCTACTAAAATACAAAAAACTGAGGCAAGAGGATCGCTTGAGCCCAAGAGTTGGGGGTTGCTGTGAGCTATAATGTCACCATGGCACTCTACCGAGGGCAACAGCTAGAAACTCTGTCTCAAGAAAAAAAAAAAAAAAATCACTACAGACTCAGGGATTCTTATTTAATTCTATAATTATAATCCCTTAGTCTCACTATTTATTTTGTCACTCAAATCACGTCAGGTTTGACACCAGTTGAAGACCTTTCCAGATATACCTTCTAAACACATCCCCATCATTCTGATTACTTCCTTATTCTGGCACAACAGAATTCTTTTTTTTTTTTTTTTTTTTTTTTTGAGATAGAGCCTCAAGCTATCACCCTGGGTAGAGTGCTGTGACATCACAGCTCACAGCAACCTTCAACTCCTGGGCTTAAGCAATTCCCTTGCCTCAGCCTCCCAAGCAGCTGGGACTACAGATGCCAGCCACAATACCCGGCTATTTTCTTGTTGCAGTTGTCATTATTGTTTAGGTGGCCCAGGCCGGGCTTGAATCCACCAGCCTCGGGGCATGTGGCTGGCACCTTAACTACTGTGCTACAAGCACCAAGCCCACAAGAGAATTCTTTAGGCTCATTTTTTATTTTCCCTCTCTGGTCCCAGCATTAGCCATGTCTCCAAGGAGCCCTGTTTATAGACACTAGGTGCATTCACCATTACTAGGATTTCACTGCTAGTAAGCCCTCTCAGCAAGGAGAACTAAGAAATTTATACAAAGGGTGTCAAAAAAATGTTTATACATTTTAAGGAAAAAAACTATTAAAATTGTAATACTCGGGCAGCGCCTGGGGCACTGGCCCCATATACCGAGGGTGGCAGATTTGAGCCGGGCCCCGGCCAAACTGCAACAAAAAATAGCCGGGCATGGTGGTGGGCGCCTGTAGTCCCAGCTACTCAGGAGGCTGAGGCAAGAGAATTGCCTGGGCCCAGGAGTTGGAAGTTGCTGTGAGCTGTGTGATGTCACAGCATTCTACTGAGGGCAGCAAAGTAACACTCTGTCTCTAAAAAAAAAAAAAAATTGTAATAAGAAGAGGTGGCTCATGCCTATAATTCTAATTCTTTGGGAGGCCGAGGCAGGTAGTCTGCTTGAGCTCATGAGTTCGATACCATCCTGAGAGAAAAATGAGACTCCATCTCTACTAAAAACAGAAAAACTGGGCGGCGCCTGTGGCTCAAAGGAGTAGGGCGCCAGCCCCATATACTGGAGGTGGCGGGTTCAAACATAGCCCCAGCCAAAAACTCCAAAAACAAAAATAATACAAAAACTGAGGCAAGAGGATTACCTCAACCCAAGAGGTGGCGGGTGCTGTGAGCTATGACACCATGGCATTCTACCCAGGGCGACACCTTGAGACTCTGTCTCAAAAAAATTGTAATACTCAGCATATACCAATAACAAAAAAATGAATCAATGAGCACCTCTTAAAATTGTAGAAGTCAAACATGTCTTAAGTATTACAAATTTAATACAGTTTTTTTCCTTAACACGTATATATTTTTTGGCACCCTCTGTACATAAACATACATACATACATACACACACACACATATATATATATACACACAAATATACACACCTTTACCTATTTCTGTATCTAAGCATGAATAATAAAAAAGGGCTTAAATCAATACTTCAAATTCCAATTCCCCATCTTTAATTTCTATCGTTTCCCCTACTATGTTTGTAAACCCTTCTAGGTAAGAAACCCACCTTCCATTATCTTCAAATATATTTATTTGCTCTTTTAATTAATGTATTCAATGTAATCAAATGGTCAACCAGTCCTCCTCCATAAATATACATTTTTTTTTTTTTTGAGACCAAGGGTACTCTGTCACCCAGGCTAGAGAGCCACAGCATCAGCCTAACTCACAGCAATCTCAAGCTATTAAGCTCAAGCAATCCTCCTGTCTCAGCCTTCTAGCTTGGATTACAGGCCACCATGCCTCTGATTTTTCTATTTATTTATTTATGTATTTTTTATTTTTTTTTTTTTTTGAGACAGAGCCTCAAGCTGTCGCCCTAGGTAGATCGCCGTTGCATTACAGCTCACAGCAACCTCCAATTCCTGTGCTCAAGCGATTCTCCTGCCTCCGCCTCCCAAGTAGCTGGGACCACAGGTGCCTGCTATAATGCCGGGCTATTTTTTGGTTGCAGCCGTCTTTGTTGTCTGGCAGACCTGGGCTGGATTTGAACCCGCCAGCTCAGGTGTATGTGGCTGGTGCTTTAGCCACTTGAGCCACAGGCACTGAGCCAATTTTTCTATTTTTAGTAGAGTCAGGGTCTTGCTTTGCTCAGGTTCCTCTCAAACTCCTGACTTTGAGCGATCCTCTCGCCTCAGCTAACTAGAGTGCTAGGATTATAGGCATGACACACTACATCCGGTCCATTTCTTTTCTTTTCTTTTTTTTTTTGGAGACAGAGTCTCACTTTGTTGTCCTCAGTAGAGTGCCCTAGCATCACAGCTCACAGCAACCTCAAACTCTTGGCTCAAGCAATTCTTCTGCCTCAGCCTCCCAAGGAACTGGGACTACAGGCGCCCGCCATAATGCCCAGCTATTTTTAGAGACAGGATCTTGCTCTGGCTCAGGATGGTCTCAAACTTGTGAGCTCAGGCAATCCACCAGCCTTGGCCTCCCGGAGTGCTAGATTACAAGTGTGAGCCACTGCACCCAGGCCTAAAGTTTTCAGGCTGGAATACAGCATATGACATTTCACAGACCCATTTAGTCAAGCTCTCTCATCATGGGCCATCTGCAAATACTAACATTTCCCAAACATACTCTAAAAAAACTAGGTACTGAGCAGTGCCTATGGCTCAGTGGGCAGAGCGCCCGCCCCATAAAAGGGTGACGGATTCGAACCCAACCCCAGCCAAACTGCAAAAAAAAAATAGCCGTGTGTGTAGTGGGTGCCTGTAGTTCCAGCTACTAAGGAGGTTGAGGCAAGAGAATCGCCTATGCCCAGGAGTTGGAGGTTGCGGTGAGCTGTGATGCCACAGCTCTCTACCGAGGGCGACAAAGTAAGACTCTGCCTCAAAAAAAAAGAAAGAAAAAGGAAAACTACTAGGTATTGCTGAACTAATAAAAAAAAAATAGTATTTGAAGTCTAGCAAGTTTTTTTTTTTTTTTTTTTGAGACAGAGCCTCAGGCCATCACCCTGGATAGAGTGCTGTGGCATCATAAATCACAGCAACCTCCAATTCCTGGGCTCAAGCGAGTCTCCTGCCTCAGCCTCCCAAGTAGCTGGGACTACAGGTGCCCACCACAACGCCCGGCCATTTTTTGGTTGCAGCCATCATTGTTGTTTGGCGGGCCCGGGCTGGATTCGAACCCGCCAGCTCAGGTGTACGTGGCTGGCACCTTAGCCCGTTGAGCCACAGGCGCCGAGCCTGAAGTCTAGCAAGTTTTAAAACAATCCCAAACTGGCTCGGCGCCTGTGGCGCAAGTGGTTAAGAGGCCAGCCACATACACCTGAGCGGGCAGGTTTGAATCCAGCCCAGGCCTGCCAAACAACAATGATGGCTGCAACCAAAAAATAGCTGAGCATTGTGGTGGGCACCTGTGGTCCCACCTACTTGGGAGGCAAAGGTAGGAGAATCTCTTGAGCCCAGGAGTTCAAGGTTGCTGTGAGCTGTAATGCCAGGGCACTCTGTCCAGGGTGACAGCTTGAGGCTCTGTCTCAAAAAAAAAAAAAAATCCAAAACTTGGAGTGGTGGCTCATGCTTATAATCCTAGCAACTGAGATGCGAGGCCTGCTTGAGCCCCCATGATTTCAAAACCAGCCTGGGCCACGTCAGAAACCCTATCTCAAAATCATCATCATCATGTCAGTATATACTTCTTTAAATACCAATTTAAGTGAGTTTATATTCCTATTAATTGGACATTCTCATATTCTACTGGGTTTCTTCAATTCCCCTAAGAAGTATCTCTCAAACTATTGTCCATATACTGCCTAAATCAGAAATCACCTGGATTTGGCTTGGCGCATTAGCTCATGCCTATAATTCTAGCACTCTGGGAGACTGAGGAGAGAGGATTACTTGAGCTCAGGAGTTTGAAACCAGCTTGAGCAAGAGTATAGAAAAATTAGCCGGACATTGTGGTGGATACCTATAATTCCAGCTACTGGGGAGGTTGAGGCAGGAGGATCACTTGAGCCCAGGAGTTTGAGGATCCTGTGAACTAGGCTGAGGTCACAGATCTCTAGCATCAGAGTAAGACTCTAAAAAAGAAAGAAAACAAAGAGAGAGAGAAAGCAAGAGAGAAGAGAAAGAAATCATATGGATTACTCATAACCTGCTAGACGAGACTAGAATCTCTGGAGGCAGAACATTTTTAATGAGGGCCTCCAAATTATTCTAAATATACAAAGTGTCAGGATCTCTGGCATGTAACATACTTCAAGTATGGTAAGAGGCACATCATACTAACTGCTGCAGTGTACTGGTACTTCTCTCATCTGTCAGTAGAAGGTTTTAATTTTTACTTGGCTCTAGGACAGAGACCTCAGAATAAACAGCACAACAAAAGACTCCTTCCTTCCCTCCAAAGAAATCTAGGAATTGAAGTAAAGCAAACAAGATGTAAATAAGTACAAAATAATTACTTTAGCACCATTTAATTAACTTCAAGGTCTGGGAATTTACCTACAAACCTGATACCAACAATTCACCTTTAATAGTATGATCACACATTAATACTCAACCTTTACTTTTTCATCTTCAAAGCACTTTACTACCTAATTATAACCTAACCCTTTGAGGAAAGGCTTTACCAGTTTCATAACAAAGATATGTAAGAGATGTTATGCAATCTACCCGTAACCATTTAGCAACCTGTGTCACAGTTATTACATCTATGAGTAGGAAAAGTCTCTCAGGCTAAGGAAACAATTTCACTGAACTGTGTAAGAATGACTGGAACTCAATACATAATCTATTGGGTCAAAAAGCAGTCACAATAATGATGCATCTCATATGTAAGTACTATAATCATACACAATTCTCTGAAAGCAAAAAACAAAAAATATCTACCTTGGGTGGCACCTGTGGCTGAGTGGGTAGGGCACTGGCCCCATATACAGAGGGTGGTAGGTTTAAACCGGCAAAACTGCAACAACAACAAAAAAAATAGCTGGGCGTTGTGGTGGCACCTGTAGTCCCAGCTACTCGGGAGGCTGAAGCAAGAGAACTGCCTAAGCCCAAGAGTTGGAGGTTGCTGTGAGCTGTGATGCCACAGCACTCTCCCAAGGGCGACAGAATGAGACTCTCTCTCAAAAATAAATAAATAAATAACAAAATAAAATAAAGGATGAGGATGAGGGGTTTTTTTTCTTTTTTTTTTTTTTTTTGTATGGACAGAGTCTCACTTTATCGCCCTCGGTAGAGTGCTGTGGCGTCACACAGCTCACAGCAACCTCCAACTCCTGGGCCTAAGAGTAGCTGGGACTACAGGCGCCCGCCACAACGCCCGACTATTTTTCTGTATTGCAGTTCGGCCGAGGCCAGGTTTGAACCCGCCACCTTCGGTATATGGCTTTCAAGGAAGCTTCATGCCCAATTCTCAGAAATCTAGAATCTGGACTTTAAAGACAAAAAGAACAGTATCAAGTACAGCACTTAAAATGAGAAATTCATAGAAATAAGTGGATTAGGCTTGGTGCCTGTGGCTCAAGTGGCTAAGGCACCAGCCATGTACACCTGAGCTGGCAGGTTCGAATCCAGCCTGGGCCTGCCAAACAACAATGACGGCTGCAAAATGGCCTGGCGTTGTGGCGGGCGCCTGTAGTCCCAGCTACTTGGGAAGCAGAGGCAGGAGACTCGCTTGAGCCCAGGAATTGGAGGTTGCTGTGAGCTATGATGTCACAGCACTCTATCCAGGGTGACAGCTTGAGGCTCTGTCTCAAAAAAAAGAAATAAGTGGATTAGCAGACCACTAGATTAACTCAAAAGTAGATGATGGCCTCACCTAGAATTGGGAAAGCAGAAAATAAAAAACTAAATTCAGGTTCAGTGCCCATAGCACACTATATATGGCGCCAGCCATATACACCAAGGCTAGCAAGTTCGAACCCGGCCCGGGCCAGCTGAACAACAATGACTGCAACAAGAAAACAGCCCAAGTGCTGAGGTGGGTGACTATAGTCCCAGCTACTTGGGAGGCTGAAGCAAGAGAATGGCTTAAGCCCAAGACTTTGAGGTTGCTGTGAGCTATGATGCCACAGCACTCTACCAAGGGCGACATAGTGAGACTATGTCTCAAAAAAAAAAAAAAAAAAAATAAGAAAAAAACTGAGTCCAGAAAGGAAACTAACTAGAAGATTAGTGATACATAACTCTACTATATTCAAAATAAAGAAAAACAGTTGGCAAAAAGTGCTGGCTGGCACCTGTAGTTCAGCAGCTAGGGCACCAGCCACATACACCTGAGCTGACAAGTCTGAAACCAGCCTGAGCCTGCCAAACAATGACAACTACAACCACAACATAGCTGGGTGCTGTGGTGGGCACCTGTAGTCCCAGCTCCTTGGGAGGCTGAGGCAAGAGAATCGCTTAAGCCCAAGACTTTGTGGATACTGTGAGCTGTGACGCCACACCAATCTACCGAGGGCAACATATTGATACTCTGTCAAAAAAAAAAAAAAAAATAGAAAAATTAGCCACTGCCATGGTGCAGGTCTATAGTCCACCTTCTAGGGAGGACAAGGCAGGAGAATCACTTGAGCCCAGGAGTTTGAACTTGTGGTAAGCTATAATG
>CAUYRH010017874.1:0-38861 GCA_963574655.1 Perodicticus potto
AAAAAGGAAAGAAAATAGTGACTAATTCTCACATAAATTGGATTCAATTTTGACTAAAGTACATTACTTAAACATTAATTTTTAATTCAACTTGTTAATATGTTGTTTAGGATATTGCATTGTCACTCATAAGTGAAATATGTTTGTAATTTCCCTTTATAACAATATATTTTCTCCAATTTTAATATTAGGTTGTATTAGTTTGCAGTCCCACCAGCTTACCAAGTAGAATGATTTTGAAATATTTCTTCTTTTGCTATTGTCTATAAGATTTGGCATGATCTGTTTTTTGAAATTATCTTTTACTTTTATTTATAAATATTAGCTGTCTATTTTGGACTTTGAGAAAAAAGTCTACTTTTGAGACTTTGGAAAAAAAATAATAAGTTAACTGATGAGTCCATACTAAGCCTCAGTCAAAGCATTCTATACTAGACATATTCTTATTTGACAATGTGAATGTCACTTTCTTTACACTATTATTATTAATATTGCTTAATATTTCAATGCAGTAATCATCTGATTTCTTTTCTGAATGTATTTATCTTTATTCATTATTTATGAGGTTTTTGTTTCCAGTCCTTATCTTAAACATTGTTATTGTTATTAAATTCTAAACCTTTTAAATTCTGTGATGGCAAAAAGTGGAAACCTAATAAATGCATGTATATGTAAAAATAAAAATAAAAAAAAAAGAAGAGAAAAGTTACGCAAAGTAGAATGTGAAAATTGATTAATACTGGCTCCCACAGAAACAACCTGCTATTGAGACCCCTAGTCAACATATACATGAAGTCTCAAAAAGGATTAATGAAAGAGGCTACCCGGGAAGTATGAGGTCTAGGAGAACAGGTTTTCTCAAGGAGACCACAAGGATACACCTGCAGAGTCCTTTCTTCTGCTGGATTCAAACTGATCAATGAGAAAGATACCTGTGGTTTTGAACTTTCTGACTGCAGATGCAAAGGAAAAGATTGAGCCAGTTGTAGAACATGGCCAGTTTGAATTCTTCTATGCCATAAGCTCCGCCAGCTGAAACAAATCACTTCCCCTTATCAACATGGTGTTTGGGTGCTCTTTGGGCCTCATCTTCCTGCAGTAACGTCTCAGAATAACCTGTCATTTTTGGCCCCAAATCTCTCACTAAACATGTGTCCCAGAAATGAAGATGGAGGCTTGTATTAAAAATAATTAAAGTTAGGCAGCGCCTGTGGCTATACCAAGGGTGGTGGGGAAACCAGTCCTTCTGCAGAGTGCTAAAATATATGGGAGGGATTTAGGCTGAAAGGGATCCAGAGACTTGCATTCCTAGGTTATGAAAGCAAAATCCAACTCCAATTTATTCTTTTAAATTGCAAGAATCATTGGTCTTTAGAGTGAAATCACACAAAAATTAGAGGGGAGGTGGGAGGGAAATTGGTGTGCTCTTACCTAAGAGGAACAATGTATATGGCAGGGCAGTACCTGTGGCTCAGTGTGTAGGGCGCCGGCCCCAAATCCTGAGGGTGGCGGGTTTGAACTTGGCCCCAGGCAAACTGCAACCAAAAATAGCCAGTAATAGTGGCGGGCGCCTGTAGTCCCAGTTACTCAGGAGGCTGAGGCAAAAGACTCGCCTAATGCACAGGACTTGGAGGTTGCTGTGAGCAATGACACCACAGCTCTCTACCAAGGGAGATAAAGTGAGACTCTTTCTCAAAAAAAAAAAAGAAAGAGAGAAAGAAAGCAAAAGCCTTGCAGTAGCATCTCAATGACCCAAGTGACTATCAGAACTTGCAAATTAGCAACAGAAAGTAGAGAGATGAATAGATCTACAGGAAGTATTTCAGAAAAGTTCTGTAAAACCAAGAAAAGCAAAAGGAAGATGGAAGCTGAAGCCCAATCCTTATGTGATCCTGTGGATGATGAGGAGTCTGTGACAAAGAAGAAAAAGAAAATAGAAAGAGAATCCAGAAGTAGTCAGGAAGTGCAAAAGGGTGACAACAAAGTGGAAGAGAGTAGTATGCAAAGGGCCTGCATGAAAAAAAGTAGAGGAAGATCCCTAAAATATAAGTGAAGTAAAAGAAGCAACAAGCCTGCTCAGAAGGAGCCTGTTTAGAAAGGCCCTCTGCTCCTATAGAGGTTGTTCAGAAGGGGCCTGCTCAGATGAAGCCTGCGCAGAAGGGGCCTGCTCAGATGGAGTATGCTGTGATGGAGTCTGGTTAGAAGAGTTCTGCTCATATGGACTCTGCTCAGATGGGGTCTTCTTAGAAGAGGTCTGCTCAGATGAAGCCTCCTCAGATGGGGTCTGTTCAGATGGGCCTGCTCCTCTGGAGGTTGTTGAGGAGGACTGTGCTCAAGTGCAACTGTGTCCTCCCACGGAGTCTGTTCAGAAGGACTCTGCTGAGCTGGGGCCTCCTCCCATGGAAATGGTTCAGCAGTACTCAGTTGGAACTGCCTCCAACCATAAAACCCATTTTCACATGAAACCAATTCCCAAAAAAATCTCCTCTCCGAAAAGATAAAAAGGAAAAGTCTAATGTACACAGTGCAATGGCATGGAAGGAGCAAGTCCTTACTGAAGTTGGCTTAGTGCCGGTGAAAGACAGCTGACTTCTAAAGGAAAGAACAAGGACACAGGGTGTCATAGCACCAACACCAGCGCTGCTCAAGGAAAGATTAAAAGAAGAGGCATCAAGGCATCAGACTCAGCGTCCCTAGGACAGTGGTTATAGTGCCAGCCACATACACCAAGGCTGGAGTGTTTGAACCCAGCCCGGGCAAGGTAAACAACAATGATAACTGCAATAATGAAAAAAAGGGCAGTGCCTGTGGCTCAAAGGAGTAGGGCGCCGGCCCCATATGCCAGAGGTGGTGGGTTCCAACCCAGCCCCAGCCAAAAAAAACCTGCAAAAAAAAAAAGAAAAAATATATAGCCAGGCGTTGTGGCGGGTGCCTATAGTCCTAGCTACTAGGGAGGCTGAGGCAGAAGAATCACTTAAGCTGAAGAGTTGGAGGTTGCTATGCACTGTGACGCCACAGCACTCTACCCAAGGCAACACAGTGAGATTCTGTCTCAAAAAAAAAAAGAAAAAAAAAAGTAATTTGGCTCGGTGAGTCGGGTGTCAGACGCACCAAAGCTGGTGGGTTTGAGCCCTACCTGGGCCTGCTAAAGAAAAATGACTACTACAACACAAAGAAATAAAAGTAGATGGGCATTGTGGCAGGTGCTTGCAATCCAGCTGTTCAGGAGGCTGAGACAGGAAAATTGCTTGAGCTCAAGAGTTTGAGGTTGCTGTGAGCTGGGATGCCACCGTATTCTACCCAGGGCGACATAGTGAGACACTGTCACAAAAAAAAAAAAAAAAAAAAAAAAACAACCAAAAACCAGAAACAGGCATCAAATGACCAAAAATCACTCTCTGAAGGTTAAGGGAATTAAGAAGCCCCTCTTCAGAGAGCAGGAGCAGAAGAGGCAGATGCCAGCCCAGATGGTCATGGTCCTTATACCAAGGAATCCACCACTATTTCATCCTCTGGAGAAAACCTGAAAATAACAGAGGGTGAAACTTTAGATGGTAAATATCAGACTGACAATATTCCTTGTGAAATGGAAATGGACACTGATCAGAAGACAACAGAAAATCTCCCTGGCAAAGACTCAGCAGTTGAAGAACCAGTTTCACCGTTCCTCCTTGCCCCACCAATGGAAGAAAGTGAAGCAGTGTCCAAAAGTACTCTGACATCACCTCCTATTACCAGGGCAGTAAATGAGTCTCAGGAAATTGATGAAGTTGAAGGCATACACAGTCATGATGAAAGCCACCTAAGTAACAACAGGTCAGAGGGTAGTGATGATTCAGAACTGCATGGGGCTCAGCCAGCTACACAAGAAAGTAGTAGAAAAAATGCAAAGGAAGCCTTGGCAGTCAAAGCATCGAAGGTAGATTTTGTTTGTATCTTCTGTGATCGTTCTTTTAGACAGGAGAAAGATTTCAGAAAGCAACTTCATAGCCATTTTGGTTAATGTGCACTATCTGGAAAAAGCAGCTCAAGGACAGGAGTAATGAACATTTGTAAGGCGTATCACATTTTATGTATCCACTTATAATATCAGATAGCCTTTTAAGATTTTTTTTTTTTTTTTGTGGTTTTTGGCCGGGGTTGGGTTTGAACCCACCACCTCTGGCATATGGGGCCGGCGCCTTACTCCTTTGAGCCACAGGTGCCGCCTTAAGATTGTTTTAATTAGTGTCCAATGTTGACTTTTTTTTTTTTTTGAGACAGAGTCACACTTTGTCACCCTTGGTGCAGTGCCATGGCATCACAGCTCACAATAATCTCAAACTCTTGGGTTCTCTTGCCTCAGCTTCCCAAGTAGCTGGGACTATAGGCATCTGCCACAATGCCTGGCTATTTTTAAGTTGTAGTTTGTCATTGTTGTCTGGCGGGGCCGGGCTGGATTCGAACCCACTACCTCCAGTGTATGTGGCTGGCGCCCTGGCCGCTTGAGCTACAGTTGCCGAGCTTCCAACATTGAGTTTTACGTGGCATTTTTTTCCTTAGGACTTTATATATACCTGTTGATTGTTGTATACATTTAAGCAAATCCCAGAAAGTTAGTGTACTAAAACAGCAGATGCCTAAACCTGTTAGCTTAGGTTTAATTAATATGTGTTTAATTAATATGAAATGGCCAAAACGGTCTAATGGCATTCTTTTGCTTGTCCAGCTGTAGCTTGTCAGCTTTTTCTCCATGTCTACCTTCCAATTTTACTTTTAGTGCCTAGTTTATCTCTATAAAAATTGGCTTACTTAACAGCAAAGATGAACATGAAGGCATACACAGTCATTTGCCTGCTTTATATAATGTTAGCATTTTAAACTTTTTTTTTTTTTAGAGATGACATTTAAATTGAAGAGAAATTCTCCCAACAATGGACATTCTATACGTCCAGTTATTTACTTATTGAGTTTTGATCAATATTTCTAATTTGTGTATGTTTATTGTCATAAAAAACAGTGATATGGGTGTGTGTGTTTGTGTGTGTTTTCTTTTCGATGTGGTTTAATGGCTTAAGATGTTGCACATTGCTTTCTTTTTTTTTTAACCTACAGAGTTAAATATTTTCTATAAGTAGAATTTGTGTTGAACAGTAACACTTTATGCATACTACATGTTTATTTTGGCCTCAGTGGAGGGATCCTTTTAGGTTTGTTTACAAAAGGGCAGTTTCCTTTTTCTTTGCTGCATTTGTCTTTTTTGCAGAATAATAGTGTTTACGAGTTTGTGAGTAAATGAAACATGCAACATGCAGCTTCAATCCTTTGATTTTGATCTTCAAGTATTGTATCTATGCCAGAATCTGTATTTCATATAAGCTATTTATTTTGAATGAATGTAGTAAATGTATACCTCTCAGTTATGATTTTGTAGCAAATTAACCACAAGGCTCCATATTGACCAAATGTTTATCTCAAACACCAACTGTAGAGTGTTAAATCACATATTGGAAGAAAACCTTTTCTCATGCATGGGTGGTGTCCATTACAGCTACTTAAACTTAATAAAGAACAGTTAAGTAGTGAAAATTGTAAACCTGGAACCAGGATACATAATTATTCCTTCAAATTTTTAGGGTATCACTGGGGAGATTGCAAAACCATTGCTTTTATATAGGAAACCTATAGGTAGTAAGAGTGATGGCAGACCAGCTGCAGCTTCCTGTAAGTACAGTGAAAATGCTGGTGAAAGGCTCAGTACATAGAACAGTAGTTACACTGCCAGCCACATATACTGAGGTTTGAACCAGCCACCATCAGTATATGTGGCTGGTTCAAACCTATCCTGGGCCAGCTAAACAACTGCAACAATAACAAATAGCCAGGCCTTGTGGCGAGCACCTGTAGTCCCAGCTACTTGGGAGGCTGAGACAAGAGAATCTCTTAAGCCCAAGAGTTTGAGGTTGCTGTGAACTGTGATGCCATGGCACTCTACCAGGGATGACATAGTGAGACACTGTCTCAGAGGGAAAAAAAAGGCTTGTGAAACTGAAGTACATTCCAGATTTAAAAATAATACTAATAATACTTTCTCAGGGATCTCCACAAACTTCTGGGTGTCATGGCTGTCCTGTGACAGCCTCTTACTACAGGTGAGGCCTCAAATGATATATAGCTATTTTGGTGCTCTATGGGGTACTACTTTGTATGAAAAAGGGCGTGTACTCCTGAACTTTTTTCTTCATTCTTTGGTCAGTTGTCACAGAGTATGAAAGAATCTAACCTAGGATTTTTCTTACTGATGGTCGTTATTTGTTCCAGTAAGTTAGCAGATACTCACTGCAGTAAAATAAAGTATAATCCCAATAAGGAATCTTGAATTCTGACATGCCATATTCAATGTAGATATAACCACTTTATGTTTTACTTACTGTTTTTTCAATCTGGTGATCTCTTTGAGGTAGGTAGAACAAGAAAGATTAGAAAAAGGGTTAATGATGCGTGGATGGGGGCTGGTGTGGTGGCTCAGCCTGTAATCCCAGCATTTGGGAGGTCAAGGCAGGTGGAGCACCAGAGCAACTGAGCTCAAAGGTTCACCACCAGCCTGAGAGACAGTGAGATCTCATCTCAAAAATAGCTGGGCATTTTTGTGGGTGCCTGTAGTCTCGGCTACTTGGGAGGCTGAGGCAAAAGAATCTCTTAAGCCCAGGAGTTGGAGGTTGCTGTCTGCTATTGTTGTGCTCATCGCGGGGTCCCCCCCATAAATCACTCAATGACCAAGTCTGAAGCAAAAGCAAGAGGTAGTTTATTAGCTAGCTTGGCTAGGGCTTCCTGTTCCTGATGCAGCAGGAAAGCAGAAAAGCCTCGCCCGCAGAGGGGATAGCAGTTTTAAGGGTACAGAAAGGGACAAAGGGAGGGGGTGTTGGGCAAACTACTGGGGAGAGCTGATAGGGGATTAAGGGACTGGACAATGTCTGTTCTGGGCTAATTAGCCTGGGGAAGTATTTACTACTACTGGGGCCGAGGGTGGACGAGGAAGCAGGTTGCCTATCACCTTTGGTATGCCTCTGCAAATTGACTCTTTGGTATGCAGCCGTAAATTAACCTTTGATGTGCAGCTGCAAATTGAAGGCTGTGGGACCAGGTAGAATTAGTGAAAGGCTGTGGGACAAAATAAGTTAGTTTTAACAAAATGGAGTCAGCTTGGTTCTTTCATTATGATGCTACAGCACTCTACCAAGCGTGACAAACTGAGCTCTGTGTCAAAAACAAAAACAAAAAAACATTGATGCAAGAATGGAAAATTTGTTAAAAATCTAAGAGAAAAGTCTGAGCTGAAAGTTGTTTGGACTCATAATTTGACTGGTAGATCAAACATTTAAGAAAGTAGATTCTCTCCCGACAGGAGTAAGTTGTGTGATAATGATGTGTGCTTTGTATGCATGAATGGGAATTTGTAAATGTTGAATTCTGTCTCCAACAAACATTGTCAACAAAAGATCAAGCTACAAACATTAATGTTTTAAAACTTAAATCATAGGCTTGGCACCTGTAGCTCAGCAGCTAGGGCACCAGCCACATGCACCAGACCTGGTGGGTTTGAACCCAGCCCAGGCCTGCCAAACACAATGACAACTACAACCAAAAAAAAAAAAAAAAAAAAGCTGGGCATTGTAGAGGGTGCCTGTGGTCACAGCTACTTGGAAAGCTGAGGCAAGAGAATCTCTTAAGCTCAAGAGGTTGAGTTTGCTGTGGCATCACAGCACTCTATCAAGGGGTACATAGTGAGACTCTGCCTCAAAAAAAAAAAAAACTTAAATCATAAAGCTAGTAAAATCTTTCTAATGACTAGTTTAATGTTCATAGCTACACTTTACCTAAGTTACAGTTTATTTTAGACAGAAAAAGATTCATTCGAAGTATAGAACGGATACTGAGAATCGAACTGGGGAAGAGGTTTATGCGGATTCTTTCATACTCCAAATGCAAAAAAATTGTCTTCTGAGTAATTGAACTAGTTTCTAATCTAGTCTTTAAGATTAGAACGCTAAAAACAAAAATGAAGGAAATTAAACCCCTTATTGTTAAATTGATCTGTAAAAACACTGTTACTAAAAGGTGATTGGGACTTGAGGCCTTTCTTCCAGAAAATAAGGACTTCATTGTCAGGCCTGTATTAAATTCTCAACCTTATTGCATGTATTTGTACTTACTATGTTTTTTTTTCCCTTGAGGCACAGTTTCAATATGTCACCCTCAGTCGAGTGCCATGGCTTCACAGCTCACAACAACCTCAAACTCTTAGGCTTAATTGAGTCTCTTGTCTCAGCCTTCCAAGTATATGGGACTACAGGTGTCCGCCACAATGCCTGGCTATTTTTTGGTTGTAGTTGTCTTTGTTGTTTGGCAGGCTCGGGCTTGATTTGAACCCGCCAGCTCTGGTGCATGTGGCTGGCGCCCTAGCCATTGAGCTACAAGTGCTGAGCCTATTTGTACTTATTAAAAATTGATTCAATGAAAAATTTATTAGCAATATGAACTTCTGGTCAGTTAGGAATTCTTCCATTTGAAAAATGTTACTTGCATGGAACTCTTTGAATCTTTTTTTATTTTCTACTCCCCTCTGCCCACCACTGGATACAACTGAAGCTAGAATTTTCCCTTTTGATAAAGGAACAAAAAAAGGAACAGGTAGGCTTGGCACCCATAGCTCAGTGGTTAGGGTGCTGGCCACGTGCACTGGGACTGGTGATTTCAAACCAGGCCCTCTCCTGCTAAACAACAACAACAACAAATAGCCGAGTGTTGTGGCAGGTGCTTCTAGTCCCAGCTACTTTGGAGCCTGAGGCAGGAGAATCAGTTAAGCCCAAGCAAGAGTTTCAGATTACTGTGAGTTGTGACTCCATGGCACTCTACCACAGGCAACATAGCAAGACTCTGTCTCAAAGCAAGCAAACAAACAAACAAACAAAAAAAACATGTATTTGTAAATTGATATTTAGTAAGTAGTGACAAACTTGAGGTGTCTACTTGACACTATAAGTCTTTTTTTTTTTTTTTTTGAGACAGAGCCTCAAGCTGTCACCCTGGATAGAGTGCCGTGGCTCACAGCAACCTCCAATTCCTGGGCTCAAGCTACTCTCCTGCCTCTGCCTCCCAAGTAGCTGGAACTACAGGCACCTGGCCATTTTTTGGTTGCAGCCGTCATCGTGGTTTGGCGGGCCCTGGGCTGGATTCGAACCCGCCAGCTCAGGTGTACGTGGCTGACGCCTTAGCCCATTGAGCCACAGGCACTGAGCCAACACTATAAGTCTTAATCCTAGGTAGCTTTATGAAAATGAGTCTCTTTTAACTATCTTTTGAATCTATAGTCACAGGGTTTTCAAGATATTTTAAGTTATATTTTGTCTTCTTTTTTCAGAGTTGTTTTGGGGATTTTATTTATTGGGATGTAATTTACAAGAGGCTACTTTTTTATTACATAAGCCTTCTTATACCTATGGCTGCATGTTTTGTTTTAGTCTTCCAAGAAGCACCATTTGAGTTTTTTAAGAGTCACTTCCATTAACTTTGGAGGCTATTTTGCATATGAGCACTGATACAAATTAAAACCCATGTAGACCTCATTGCATGTTACCACCCATTGCTCATCACTGAATGTTGACAATGGAAGGAATACCTTGCCTGTAGTATACTGTCAATTCTGGACTGAAAAGCTGGGGGAGAAACTTAAGTTCTTTTTTGCATAAGTGAGAAAAACACACAGCTAGTGTGCTGACTTTCCTTTCCTTATTGACCTCAGCAGATGAAATGAGTTGATAGCGTTAGTTCAGATTGAAGAATGTATCTGAATTTACACTCTACACCCAATATTAGCAAATCAGATAGATTTTACTGTCCCATATGTGTACATAGGCTCCCTCCCAAACCCTTCCATATCCACTAGTTACTGTACTTTGTAAACTGTTGCTGAAACATTACAATGTTTTGTTGTACCAATTTATAAACACATACAGTACAATACTTATTCATTTTCTGAGCCAAAGCAATGGTAAATTTCTCAAGGTTCTTGATGCCTTCTTTAGTAGCAGTTGAAGGATTTTTTATTTTTTCAGAGCTAGAGTCTCACTTTGTTGCCCTCGGTAGAGTTCTGTGGCTTCACAACTCACAGCAACCTCCAGCTCCTGGGCTTAGGCGATTCTCTTCCCTGAGCCTCCGGAGAAGCTGGGGCTACAGGCGCCCACCACAATATCCAACTATTTTTTTGTTGCAGGTTGGCTGGGGTCAGGTTTGAACCCGCCAACCTCTGTGTATGGGGCCAATTCCCTACTCACTGAGCCACAGGCACTGCCAGGATGGATCTTTTATACATTTGTATTAGATGAAAATAAAGTACACTGTAAATTCTTCTTTTTTTTTTTTTTTTTTGAGGCAGAGTCTCAAGCTGTCATCCTGGGTAGAGTGATGTGGCATCACAGCTCACAGCAACCTCAAGCTTTTAGGCTTAAGCTATTCTTTTGCCTCAGTCTCCCAAGTAGCCCAAACTGAAGGTGGCTGCCATAATGCCCAGATATTTTTGGTTGTTGTTTGGCGGTCTTGCACTGGATTTGAACCTGCCAACTCCAGTGTATGCGGCTGGGACTGTAGCTGCTTGAGGTACACGTGCCTAGCCTGTAAATCTTTTTTTTTTTATAATTTTATTTTATTTATTTATTTTTGTAAAAACAGAGTCTCACTTTATCTCCCTTGGTAGAGTGCGGTGGCATTACCCTTCACAGCAACCTATTACTCCTGGGCTTAAGCGATCTCTTGCCTCAGCCTCCCAAGTAGCTGGGACTACAGGCGCCCATTATGGAGCCGGAGCCCTACCCACTGATCCACAGGCACCGCCCTTTTAAAAAGATTTTAAACCATGTACCAAGTTTTGGTACAAACTGTGCAGTATAAGTTAAAATGAAATTGCATTCTGGCTCAGCGCCTATGGCTCAAGTAGCTAAGGTGCCAGCCACGTACACCTGAGCTTGCAGGTTCGAATCCAGCCTGGGCCTGTCAAACAACAATGATGGCTGCAACCAAAAAATGGCTGGGCGTTGTGGCAGGCGCCTGCAGTCCCAGCTACTTGGGAGGCAGAGGCAGGAGACTTGCTTGAGCCCAGGAGTTGGAGGTTACTGTGAGCTATGATGCCACAGCACTCTACCCAGAGTGACAGCTTGAGGCTGTGTCTCAAAAAAAAAAAAAAATGAAATTGCATTCTATTAACCAACATCAGTGTATTTCTGTAAGCTTGGTTATGTTGAAATAAAGTTTTAAAAAACAAATAAACAAAATAAGTGTTGTTGTGTTCTTTGCATGAGGAGAATTGATTTAGAGAATTAACTTCTGAATTGGAAATGTATAGTTTGTCACTGAGTTGTGTTGTTTATTATTTAAAGTTAATGTGGTCTTTGCTGTGAACCATTATGTGTAAAACTGTGATTTTAGAAATAGAAGAATAAAACAATCTTGGGGAGGCTACTCTCACTGTTCTCCAGTCTCACTGGCCTTCTTCTGAGAAAGATTAACGATCCTATTCCTATCTCTTCATACCGGCTGACAGTGACAGGAAGCCTGACCTTCTTACTCTAGTAAGATTCTTACTAATGTACGAGCCAAGGGAAATCCTTCCCCTTAATTCTTTGAAGGATACCAACTGGATACTAACTCACACCTGACAAATTCATAAGAGAAAAGGCATACAAACTTATTAATGTACTACACATGTGGGCAAATCATAGAGCGATTATCCCAACCTCCCACTTGGGTAAAGAAGCTAAAGAACAATGACATGGTAATGTGGACCATGCTCTTACAAGACAAAAAATAATTAAACAGAATGAATAGAACACGGAGAAATAAAATGATGTTATAAATGATTCTTTTAGGGCTCTGAGTAAACCTGACAGGCAGAAATGATGTAGAGGAAAAAGCCATTTTCCAAGAGTAGTTGAATTTCCTAACTGCAGAAGACAAAGATGTAACAGGAAAATAATATAAAGCAACTGTTTTTATTTTGAGAAGCTTTGTTTCTTACATAAGGAAAGTGTAGAGAGTCCATGCCTACTCTTGTGGTGGGGGAGCAAGACTAAATTATAAGGGACTTAATATTCAGTCTTTGTTTCATCTTTATTACTGGAAATTCAATGGGCTTTGAATGGCAATTTCAAAACAAATCAATGGGTATTGTTTGAAAGAAAAGAAATGTAAATGACTTGTGCACCATCAATTGTCATTTTCATTAGAAATTAGAATCATAGGGTGAGTGCCCATAGCTCAGTGAATAGGGTGTCAGCCACATAAACCAAGGCTCGTGGTTCAAATCCAGCCTGGGCCTGCTAAACAACAATGACACCTGCAACCAAAAAATAGTTGTCAGTCACTGTGGTGGACGCCTGTGGGTGGCAGCTACTTAGCAGGCTGAGGCAAGAGAATCGCTTAAACCCAAGAGTTTGAGGTTGCTGTGACCTGTGATGCCAGGGTACTCTGCTGAGGGCGACAAAGTGAGACTCTGTCACAAAAAAAAGAAAGAAATTTCAATCATAATCACTTGTGTCTTCAACATTTCCCATAATATATGAAGAACGACTACGAGAAAAGCAATCATGATTTTCATCAGCACCTGCTGAGAGCTGTGAAAAGATTTCTGGACTTGGTGCCCATAGCACAGTGCTTAAGGGGCTAGCCACATGCACTGAGGCTGGTGGGTTCAGCTACCACAACAATGAGAACTGCAAGAAAAAATAGCCAGGTGTTGTGGTGGGCACATATAGAGCCACCTACTTGGGCGGCTGAGGCAAGACAATCCCTAAGGCCAAGAGTTTGAGGTTGCTGTGAGCTGCATCTCCGAGGCACTCTACTATGGGTGACATAATGAGACTTTGCCTCAAAAAACAAACAAAAAAAAAAGATTTCTGGTTTAATTGCAGTTTCTTCGGCACTATTATTTCCAAAAAGCTTTCTATTTTCTTTTTTTTTTTTTTTCTTTGAGACAGAGCCTCAAGCTGTCACCCTGGATAGTGCTGTGGCATCACAGCTCCCAGCAACCTCCAATTCCTGGGCTTAAGCGAGTCTCCTGCCTCTGCCTCCCAAGTAGCTTGGACTACAGGCGCTCGCCACAACGCCTGGCCATTTTTTTGGTTGCAGCCGTCATTGTTGTTTGGCAGGCCCGGGCTGGATTCAAACCCACCAGCTCAGATGTACATGGCTGGCACCTTAGCCCGTTGAGCCACAGGCGCCAAGCCAAAGCTTTCTATTTTCAAAAGTTCTCAGCATGCCTAACCTATAATTTGAGTTTTCTTTGTCTGTTTTCTTGAAACAGAGTCTCACTATGTCACCCTCGTTAGAGTGCCATGGCATCACAGCTCACCGCAACCTTAAACTTTTGAGCTTAAGCAATTCTCTTGCCTCAGCCTCCCAAGTAGCTGAGATTTCAGGTGCCTGCCACAATGCCTGGCTATATTTTGTTGCAGTTCTCATTGTTGTTTAGCTGCCCTTGGCTGGATTGAAACCCGCCAGACTTGGTGCATCTGGTCGGCACCCGACTCACTGAGTTATGAGCACCAAGCCTACAATTTGTTTTTAGAATTATTAATTTTTACAATTATTTCCAGCAAATCAAACACTTTAGCATTTTAATAGTATCTAACGTTGTTTGTTTGTTTATTTATTTACACACAGAGTCTCACTCTGTTACCCCAGGCTAGAGTGCCATGGTGTCATAGTTCCCCCAAATTTCAAACTACTGAGTTCAAAGCGTTCTTCTCTTTTAGCCTTCCAAGTAGCTGGGATAACAGGTGCCCATCACCTCAAACTAATTTTTTTTTTTAAACTAGAAAAGGTTTCTCTCTTGTTCTGGCTGGTCTGGAATTCCTGAGCTTAAGCAACCCACCCACCATCGCCTCCCAGAATGCTAGGATTACAGGCATTGTGGTAGAGACAGACACCCCCACAATCTTTTTTACCTATTTGTGAATTTAGAATGCACTTGAAAACATATAAATGAATTGCTAATCATTGGTCAGGACTTTCAGGAATGCCTAAATAACACAACATTAACACCGAACCAGTTAGCTGAATGGGGCTATTGGGTATCAAAGTAAAAACCTCAAATGTGAAGGCAGAAAGTGAAATTTCTTGATTCTCAGCTACAGCCTCAAAAACGCAGCCTATAAAGTAATTTAATATTATATTTTCCAACCCCTGCAACAGCTTCATGGATTTCTACCTATGGCAAGGTTCTGCCAGGTATGGATTCCTAACTATGGCTTAATTCTTAAACTCTTGCATCAGAACTTCAAAAGACAGGAAACACACTCTTGTATTAAACTAAAGTGTGTGACAGAGCCCTGCAGAAACTTAAAGTCTCTCTAAGGCCTCTTGGTCTGCATAAGTTAACAAAATTCTCCTTTCTATATGTGTACGAAAGACAGGGAACTGGGGTTTGGCCTTCAAGTACTGATACAAAAAATTCACCTTGGGACAAGAGACTATGGTTCATGTCCATCATCAAGTTTTCTTCCTACTTCAGCAAAAAAGAAAATTTTAGTTCCTGCAGGTAGGATGGGAAGATCTCAAAACTTTTTTTTTTTTTTTTTTTTTTGAGAAGAGCCTCAAGCTGTCACCCTTGGTAGAGTGCCCTGGCATCACAGCTCACAGCAACCTCCAACTCCTGAGCTTCAGAAATTCTCTTGCCTCAGCCTCCCAAGTAGCTGGGACTACAGGCATCTGCCACAACGCTCGGCTATTTTTTTTTTTTTTTTGGTTGTAGTTGTCATTGTTGTTTGGCAGGCCTGGGCTGGATTTGAAGCCCCCAGCTCTGGTGTATGTGGCTGGCACCTTAGCTGCTTGAGCTACAGGTGCCAAGCCGATCTCAAAACTTTCTAGTGGGCTGGGCTCATTCCTATAATCCCAGCACTTGGGAGGCCAAGGTAGGTGGATTGCCTGAGCTCACAACTTCAAGACCAGCGGTGAGCACCGATGGTCCCAGACACTTGGGAGGCTGAGGGAAGAGTGAGAGAGGATACCCGGGAAGGGTGAGGTCTAAGAGAACAGAGATCTTCTCAAGGAGACCCCATGGATATATCTTCAGGGTCCTCTCTATAGTGACTAAGTCCTTACAAATTTGTAGACTTAACTTCCTGGGACCTGGAAGGCTGAGGCAAGAAAATTGCTTAAGCCCTAGAGTTTGAGTTTTCTGTGAGCTGTGACACAATGGCACTCTACTGAGGGGGACATAGTGCAACTCTGTCTCAACAAAACAAAACAAAACAAAACAGTTGACTTGTCAATGGGCTGTTGGGTTTAAACCTGACCCATGTCTGTCAAACAGCAACAATAACTGTAACAAAAAAATAGCTGGGCGTTGTTGTGGGTGCCTGTAGTCCCAGCTTATTGGGACACTGAGGCAATAGAATTGCTTAAGCCCAGGAGTTTGAGGTTGCTATAAGCTGTGACATGATGGCACTCTACTGAGGGCAACATAGTGAGACGTTGTCACAAAACAAACAAACAAACAAAAAAACAATTTAGAAGTTTCACAACTATCAGAAGCTATATTACCTTCCTGCATGGTGGCAGTCATACACTGAAAACAGAAAACACTTAATCCTGTGCCAACAGAAACCAAGAGGGCGACACTGCAGCAAAGCAAGCAGCAAGACCCAGAGTAATGGCTCCCTTAAGGCTGTCTCTAAACCTATCTGATTTCAATCCTGCCTATAAGAAAAGAAATGAAAAAGAAAACAGAAAAATTCCATAATAAAAAAAAACAATTGATTCATCAACGGCCAAGGACAGATCATGTTACCTAGTGTTAAAGTGGTCTTCATGGCATCTGTACACAAAATGTTAAAAGAGCAAATTTGACTCAATTTTACTGTTTACTCCCTTTCTGTTACATTCCATTAGCTTCAAAACTGGTTCTTCTTGTTTGCCCTCCCATTGTGTAACTGTGAATGCATTCAACTGAATTGTTAGTGATGTAAGTTACTGACTGCACTTGTGATTATGACCCTGGTGATTATCGCTTTTTATGATCATTCCCTTTAAGACCTGTACCTGCAAATTCCTCTCCCTATATTTCCCTTAGGATATTCTGGTTTGTACCTGTTTTGTAAGAGAGAAAATATTGCTAACTGCTCTCATGATCATAGCATTGTATAAAATGACTAATACCCTACATCTTTAACTGCTGTTTTCTCTTCTATAACAATGCTTGCTGGCCTCCCGGTTCTTATAAAAACCAGAACCTCAGACAACTCAGGGCTTCTTTCTGAACATCTGTGTTGGATATAAGGTAGTCGCTGGCTGGCTCTTCAATAAAGGGGCTCTGCTGTGAATTCAGCTTGCTTGGCAGTGTGGTCTTTGTGGAACACCTGAGCACAACACTAGAAATCTGACAGCTCGGGTAATTAAATGACTTCATGACATGACACATTTCTGAAAAAAGGCTAAACTGACTTCCCTCTGCCATAAGGTAGAAACAGGCAACTCACACAGATAATCAAAAAAATAATTACTCAGTGTTTGCTTTGTACAAGAAACAACCCCCAAACAGACAACAGATCTAAAAACCACTCCAATCAAACTAAAAGATAATGTCATTTGAAAACTAGGTGATAGACTTCACCCAAATACCCTCGTCCAAAAGTCTGAAATATTTACTAGTATTAATGGATACTTTTTCAAGACAAGTAAAAGCTTTTCCCATGAAAACAAAAAAAAAAGTACAGAAACAGTAAATGTCCCTCTGAAAAACATTACGCAACTGTATGGATCAAGGCGAAATCTGCCCTTTTCCTTTTGGTTCACTGAAAGATCAACTCATTACTGGGATAAATTAATAAGGAAAAGTTTCAGGTGGCACCTGTGGCTCAGTGGGTAGGGTGCCAGCCCAATATACTGAGGGTGGCAGGTTCGAACCCCACCACAGGCAAACTGCAACAACAACAACAACAACAAAAATAGCTTGGTGTTGTGGCAGGCACCTGTAGTCCCTGATACTTGGGAGGCTGAGGCAAGAGATTCTCCAAAGACCAGAAGTTGGAGGTTTCTGTGAGCTGTGATAGCACAGCATTCTACCGAGGGTGATAAAGTGAGACCCTGCCTCTTAAAAAAAATAAATAAATAAAAAGAAAATGTTTCATTTCCAAATACCACATGCATGGGGGGAATCAAAAGAACAATTATCCAAAGTCTCAGTGACGGTCAGAAATCTTAATAGATGCTTTTTAGAAGGGAGGGGGGAGTAAGTGGAAAGTATAGGTGCAGTACCTATTGCAAGGGGGAATGTGTAGATGGGTAAAAACAGATTGATTTCTAGATTAATGTGAGAGACAGATATTGTACTTCAAATGATCTTGGGTACAGATCTATTAGTATGTAATAAGAATGTCAGCAGCCCCTTTGGATTTCCAATCAAGTGACTCAGGTTTTACCATAGATAGAGAAAAGGCCTCTTTCAATGCTTTCTGATTATGAATGGCCTTTAACTCAAAATATTCTTTACACCAAGGAGTCATATTTTGGGGTGAAACTTCCTTACCTCCTTCACCTCATTATATGCTCCCCAGAAGTAACAATGGTCCAACTATTATTGCAGAAGTTACAAAGCAGGTAAGAAAATTTTTGAAAATTCCCTAGAAATTGCATGCAGCCTGGAGACCTCAATCATCAGGAAAAGGAAAAAAGAAAATAAATCATACACTAAATAAATAAGGCCAAACAATGCCAGGAGATCCATTTACTTGAAAACCAGGTATTCCCCTCCAATTACTGTGAATAAAGGTAGCCCCTAGAAACAGGGTCAAATTAAATCCTCATAAAATTGTTCATAAGAAACCCTTCCAGGCACTCTCAATTCAAATATCAAAGTAAGCAGAATGTAATCTTAAAAGTAGGAAAGTATGTATAACAAAGGACTGAGTGTTATCCCTTATTAACAAGTTTTCTCTTTCCAGACCTCAATCAACTCCTACAAAAAATGTACATACCTTTTATCCCGGTAACCAAGGCCAGCTCAAAACCTGGAAAGATGGGCCTGAGAGAAACAGCTGAAAGAAAAGTAGACTAGCCCAGAAAATGTTCTGCTGATGACACCACAACAGTGAAACTTGCAGTACTAGAAGCCTCAGCCACCACGCTCCATTCAAGCTGTATCTCACTGCCAAAGCAGCTGAAGCCTACAAAAACTAGATTGGAGGAAACACCACATTAGATTGAAGAGTTACAATCCCCAGCCATCTTCTTTTTAAGACAATACACGGCTGTGTGCTCACCCCAGTACCTTTTCCCATTTTGATGAAATAAAAATGTACAGACATCTTTAGCCCAAAATGTCATAACTATGTCTGATTTCTGTCTTACAAGAAGTACTTATGTAGAACAGGTATTTATTTCATGGCTAATGAAGATGTGCACCCACTAGAACTTATCAGAGATTATACACTTTCCCATGTATCCACAAAATTATCACATACACAGATATTTATAGTTACAAAACAACCACTATTGTCAGGAAAAAAAGATACACAAGCTATACAACTGAAAACTGAAACTATTACTCATAAATATATCAAGCTTAAAAGGTACCCATCCCCATACACTAACCAGAATAATTGCTTACTTAAATGTAACTTAACTGCCTTTCTACCTTATGCCAATAGACACACTAAGCTACCCTGAAGATAGTTCTTATTACATGACACCCAGGCTTTTTGATCTATCCCTGCTACAAAACCTGGAAACTCTGTTCGCTAAGAATCACCCCTTTTCTACGCTGGGTACAAAACTTTAAGTCCAACCGGTCTAAAGCAACTTAAGATATTAGCCTCCCTGAAAATTATAATAGTCAACCGCACCTTTTTAGCCCTGCTAAATGACAGAACAGGTGTACCTGCCCAAATAAACTTGCTCCGCCCAGACAGGGTCAGGTTCAAAGCCCACCGAGAGAGGGTCAAACTCATAACCCTCCCAGAAATAGGAATGCCACCAATCCTGACTGCCCTAACTCTTTAAATCCCAGTCTGCCATCACGCACGTGTAGTTTTCTCCCTGGTCAGGAATCTCATCCCACCTGTCTTCTAGGTGGAATAAAGGCCTCTTTAACTGCATGAATTGGATCTCTGTTTTCCTTCCATTGGAAAGATTTCATCTTTGGGTCTGGAACTTTTCATACAGTACCTGTGACTCCCTGAGGAAAAGCTCCTTTGTGGGGCTGAAAAATACACCCCACTGAACCTAACCAAATGGACCCTTATTCCCATGAGACAAAGAAAACTGCCACACTCCGACCTTACCCACCATTCATCCACTTCATACTAAGGTGAGCTTTTCTCTAAAAACTTTTTTTTCACTTCTTTACTCTTGTCATTCCTACTCTACCTCCCCCTCTTCACCCTCTTTTTTGTACTCTTACCTATTTTTGTACTCTTACCTATTTTGTACTCGTACCTATTTTTATATGATCTCTCAACTCCTTTTACCCACATATGAGGACTGAATTTCCCTCTCCCTGCCTTACCCCGTGGTCCCTACTGTGGGCCCAGGTCCTTCCAGATGGTTGAGGTCATGTACAGAGGTATTGCCCTCTTTTGACCCAAGTTATAAGTGGAGAGTCCAGGTAATCTCCTCGCCAAACCTACTCTGGCTTTGGATAGTTTTCAGTAGTTCTGTCTAGTGAACCAGACTCACTCATCTAGAATCTTCCTGGAGGCCTAAATTCGGCTGACAACCAAAGGCAGAGGATGCCCTCTCTGCTTGCAGTCTTCATCATTTTATTGCAGTCTCGGTTGTTTTATTGGTCCCTAAATTCCCTTTACTTTCTCTGAAAAGCCTCCTCGTGTTAGCTTTAATCTTATTGGTTTTCTTTCCCCAGTCTTCACTATGGGCACCACTCAAACAAAATTCCCCCTTCTTCACCTCTAAGCTGTCTTTTAACTCACCTGAAAGCTCTACATCTCTATCCTGACGTCAAACCTAAACATCTCACTTTTCTATATCATACTGCTTGGCCTGTGTACAAACTTGGCAATGATTCACATTGGCCTAAACATGGCATCTTCTATATCTCAAGTTTCACTAATCTCAAAAATTACTGTCACAAATTAGCCAAATAGTCAGACATTCTTTACATTCATGCATTCCTCACACTCTGAAATATTCCTTCCCTGTGCTCCTCCTGTGAACCCTCTCAAATTCTCCTCACGCGAATACCTCCAAATTTTGCAGACTCATCTGACTCTGTATTGTCTTCTTTCCATCCAGCAGATAACCCTCCCCTCAACTTCCTTCCTACAGGCAAACTTCCACCCCTCCTCTCTTCTCCAACTCCCCAACACGTGGTAAACAAAAAAGAAAATGGCATTCCTACTCCCTACTGACAAGCTTCCGCCCCTCCTTCCCCTTCTCCAACTTCCATTCCTTCCCTGCCTTCTCCAATTCCCCTGACCAGGACTAAGAAAAAAAAAAGATGGTGGATCTGGGATGAAAAAGACATGCCAGACCCAGCTTCCCCACCCCTTACTAGGTCTGGCCACACCTTTAGATCACATTTCCAAAATACCCCAACGCTTAAACCCCCTCCAAAAGGTTATGGGAACTGAAGGCATTGTCAGGGTTCATGTTCAACTTTCTCTCTCAGACCTCTCCCACATAATCAAAGATTAGGCATATTCTCTACGGATCCCAAAAAATACTCTCAAGAATTTAGATGTGTAACTTAATCATATGATTTATATGTTATCCTCACCTCCACTCTAACTTCGGAGGAAAGAGAACAACTCTGGAGTCAATCAAGTCCAAATTTATGCTGAAAACCTATGAAGAATAGATCAAAATCTGCCTGAAGGCACTAGGGCTCTTTCCCAAGAGGACCCCAGTTGGAATTACCAAACTAATGCTACTAGAATCCACCTCCATAAGCACATGGTCCAGTGTCTCTTAGAAGGACTAAAGAAAGCAGCCCATAAAGCTGTCAATTATGAAAAGTTAAAAGAAATTGCCCAAAGATGGGATGAAAATCCTGCCCAGTTTTTAGCTCTTCTTAACAAAGTTCTTCAGCTATAAACTACCCTACCTCTGGAGAGCTACAAAGGCAGACTCATTGTTATCATGTATTTTATCTCAATCTGCACCT
Organism: Perodicticus potto; assembly: GCA_963574655.1. NCBI lineage: Eukaryota > Metazoa > Chordata > Mammalia > Primates > Lorisidae > Perodicticus > Perodicticus potto. The sequence continues at coordinate 21,149 of CAUYRH010017874.1, forward strand.
GACATCTGGGAAAAACTCCAAAAATCTCCCCAAGGCCACCAAACCCCTCAACGAGATCTTATTAACCTGGCTTTTAAAGTTTTAAAAGATTGTGAGGATGTTTTTAAAAGACAGCAGCTCTCAAGATTCCAGTTGCTGGCTTCTGCCATTAGGCAAAACCCATGAGTTTCTCAGAATTCCACAGGATACTCTAAAAAAGCAAGATTTCCCCTAGGACTGTGTTTTAAAGGCGGCAGGCCAGGTCAGCAGGCAAACTATGCCTAAAGCAAAACCCTGCCGATAAATTGTCCAACCTTCAGAAGGTCTCACTGGAAGTTTAACGAACCGAGTTCTTCTGAGAATTTGGTTCACAGACATTCGCAGAATAAGGCAAAAGTCTGCCCAAGTCCTCCTGGGGACCTGGTTCGTGGATGCACCCAAAGCATGCCTCAATTTCCTAACCTTCTGGGCCTAGCTGTTAAAAATTCATGGTTCTCAGTGTTATGCCCAGAGTTCCGTGTCCCCACAGACCTCCAGGGAGCCAAATCCAATGCAAGAACAAAAGAGTTGTTATTATTCAAGCTCAAGCTTGGGCTCTCAGTTGCCTGACACAGCAGGTCTCTGAAGAGCCCTGATGATTGGGAGGGTGAGTTATTTATAGGATTAGGGTATGGAGTTAGGGTATTGGAACAACGGGGCAGCCCCTGTTTGGTTGGGTCCTGTTTCTATACCTTATTAGGGCTTCTATAAGCTGATTGGCTTTGGCCAGGGAAGTTGGCCGCTTGTGGTTTCTATAGCTTATCCAGGGACTGGGCTGGGCTACGCTACACAAAATCGCCACTTTGGGTCAAGATGGAGCCATCCGTCCAGGCCATGTGCCTCATGGTCTCTCATTCCCCCTTTTTTCTTTTAGGCTTTCTTGGTCCCAATCTTGGGATCAGGAACTGTTGCTGTAATACTATCAGCTGTACCGTATTGATCCTTTCCCATACAAAGGATACAGGCTTGTTAATTATACAAGGACCAAAAGTGAGCAACAGGGGAAATAGCAGTAGAGGTCCAGCAAGGGCAGTAAGCAGAGTAGTTAGCCAGGGGACCAATTAAAAAGGGATTCATATCAATTGCGGGATTGCTCTCTTTCTACCTTTCTTTTATGCAGCCCTTCTCTGATGAGAGACATGGACTCCTTTACAACTCCAGAATGGTAAACATAAAAGCAACATTCTTCTCCTAGAGCCACACATAATCCTCCTTGCTGTAGGAAAAGCAAATCTAAGCCCTGTCTATTCTGGAGTACTACTTCTGAAAGGGAAGTGAGAGATTCTTGTAGATGGGAAATGGATTTTTCCATTCTTTCTATATCTAGGTCTATGGCTGCTCTTAGGGCTTCATAGTTTTAATCTTGGATGACTAAGGAGGAGACTCTGGTTCTGGCTCCAGCTAGGCTGAGACCCATAACTATAGCTAGGGTTACTGCTGTTATGACTCCCCTTTTTGGCCTGCTATCTAGCCTTTGGATAGGGCTTCTCCTGAGTAGTAAGTAAAACAAAGTATAAGCTGCACACAAAAGTCCTTGGACTGGTTTAAAATGGTTCCATGGACATACAGGGTTAGGCCTGTAGAGCATACCCACCAAGTGTTATTGGGGTTATCAGGTACCCGGTCTTATCCCAATTGAAAGTTTGGTTACAGAAGTGAGAGGTTGAGGTGATTGGTTGGCCTATACAAGTACCAGCTTCACAGCATGATACGAGGTCCTCGCTGCTGCCATCTACAGGCGTTAGAGTCTGTGCTGTTTGAGGGCATGCCCTGTAAAGCTATACCTTCATAATACGGGGGCTGAACTTGTAAGCATAACCAACAAGATTCATTGAGGTTTGGCTGGGAAGCATTAATAACCTGGAAGGTCCTTGTTAATAGGTCTCACACTGGGTTTTTGGGGAGGCTTGCTGGGGTGGGGGTTGTGCCTGTTACCCCTGGAGTTGTCATGGGAGAGACTCAAGATGGCTGGGGAGGTGGTGGATGTACCATTTGTGATGGGGGCACTGGGAACATGGAGTTCGGCCCTATGGGAACTGGGAGCTGTACCTGAGGTAGGGGTGTCTCTGTGCGTTGTACTGGGATTAGGCACCCAGGGTCACACACTGTCACGTATAAACAGATGCCCCAGATCTTCCCAAAATCCTACCCTTGTGTCTGTTTACCTTTCTGGGTGAAGTCAAGAAGTATGAGGTTGCCGTTGGGTGGAAGGAATGCCATAGCCACCCTCCTCCCCCCCAACCCCTCCCCGCAGCAGGATCGCAGGTATTGTCAATTGTCCCTGTCAAATGACAGGGACCCGAGTGTTCTTCTTTTTCACTGATGGCCCTCATCAGGTTGGTGGTACTTGCTTGGACGGGTCATGTTTCTCTTGATTTGGATTAAGTCTGTACACCCCCCCCCCCCGGGGTCCAGCCAAAGTTACCGGCTGTTTTGCACCCCCATACTGCACAATAGTAGTCACTGGCACTTCCACACTTGGTGATCTGGGATTTGGCCTGATTACTACCCGGGCGTACATAGTAGGAGACAAAGGGAGATTGGGTGAGGCAATCAGCTCCATCCCCAAAAGCACTACACAAGTCAAATTGGAGGGTGGGCCACCAGGTGTTCAGGGGGTGCTTTTCAGTCTTTTCTGCTAAGATTGCCTGGGTATCTGGGCTGAAAATCTGCCATTTTACAGAAATAGGGGTGTGGGGGTTCGCCCAGCTGGAGGTGGTGGTCAGGGGTAGGAAGTATAACAGTACCCACATTATGGCTCCTTGTCCGATACTCGTCTTAATTTCAGTCTAAATGGGTCGTTTTGGTTTGGTTGAAGTTTCCACTGGAGTACGTAGTCTTCTTTGATGGCGAAAGGGTCCACGAGGCGGGTGTGGCTGTGGTAGATTCACGACACGATGCCGTCTTCTTTAACAGTGGTTGGGATGGTTAACACTACCATGTAGGGTCCTTTCTATCTCGGCTCCAGAGTCTCTTTCTGATGTCTTTTGACGTACACCCAGTCTCCCAGCTGGAGCTTATGGAGTTCTGGGATTGGTCCACTCTCATAAATGGCTTGAACCTTGGGCCAAATGAGGGAATGAATAAATTTAATGTGGTCTAGGGCTGAGAGGAATTCTTTATCAGATAATTCGGTTACAAGATGGGCCTGCAAATTTGGGGTAATGTCTTCCATACATTATTTCATAAGGGTTGAGTCCTAGAGTATAAGGGGAGTTTCTTACTCTATATAAAGCATAGGGAAGGAGAGTCACCCAGTCTCCACCAGTCTCAAAGGTTAATTTTGTTAAGTTCTCCTTTAGAGTGTGGTTCAGCCTCTCTACTTGTCCTGAACTCTGGGGGTGGTATGCGCAATGCAATTTCCAATCGGCCCCTATTGGGTAGCTGTGGCTATCCACTGTGTTACCTGAGAAACGAAGGCAGGTCCATTGTCTGAGCCTATGAGGGTGGTGAAGCCATACCTGGGTAAGATATCTTCTAACAATTTCTTTGCTACTATTTGTGCCGTTTCCTGCTTGGTTGGAAAGGCTTCTACTCATCCGGAGAAGGTGTCCATGAAAACTAGGAGATACATGAAACCATATTTACCCGGGTTGACTTCCATGAAGTCTACTTCCCAATACGCACCGGGTTTGGTACCTCTCATGCGAGACCCTTCGCTGGTAGGGCCTGACTTAGCATTGGGGAGCTGGCAAGCTTTGCACCTTGCAATTACTTGGTCAATTTTAGAGTCTATATACTCGATTTTTATTTTGGCATCCCTGATAAGATCTTTCATTTTTCATGTGCCCATGTGAGTGGCCTGCTGTACCCATTGGAGGATTTCTAGTCCTAGGGATGCTGGTAGGATGAACTTGCCATCAGCAGTTTTCCACCATGGGTTGATGAGCTTGGGGTATGGTATCTATCCACTTAAGGTCCTTTTCTGTGTAGTGAGGATTTTCTGGCAAGGTTGGTGGCCCAGGATCAGGCAATTGGAGAGTGAGGATTGACTCACTTTCAAGGTCCCCAGGGTTTGACTGAAGGGCTATTTCCTTTGCCTTTTTATCTGCCCGATGATTACTGAGGGCTACTAGAGTAACCTGGTTTTGGTGCCCTGGGCAGTGGATTATGGCTAGCTTTTTTTGGTAGCCATAAAACTGATAAAAGATTTAATATTGGCTCAGCACCTGTGGCTCAACAGGCTAAGGCGCCAGCCACGTGCACCTGAGCTGGCGGGTTCGAATCTAGCCCTAGCCTGCCAAACAACAATATCAGCTGCTACCAAAAAATGGCTGGGTGTTGTGGCAGGCGCCTGTAGACCCAGCTACTTGGTAGGCAGAGGCTAGAGACTCACTTGAGCCCAGGAATTGGAGGTTGCTGTGAGCTATGATGCCACAGCACTCTATCCAGGGTGTCAGCTTGAGGCTCTGTCTCAAAAAAGAAGATTTAATATCTCTTGTTTATTTTTTATGGTTTTTCCCTCGGCAGTTAGCAAACCTCTTTCATAGTAGATGGCTCCATGCACATGGGCTGTAGTGAAGGAATATGGCTGTTGGTGTAGATGTTGACTGCCTTGCCTTTTTCCGTGGTTAAGGTTTTAGTAAGGGCTATTAATTCTGCTGCCTGCGCCAACATCCCTTGTGGTAGAGGACTTGCCCATATGGTGTCAGATTCCGAGACCACCGCCACCCCAACATACCTGTGGCCATCCTTGACGAAGCTACTTCCATCCGTGAACCAGGTTACCTCTGCTTCTGGCTGGTCTGTTAGATCTGGTCAGATGTTGTGGACCTGGGCTAAGGTATCTGCACAGTCATGCAAGGCTGCCTCCATCTCTGGATTAGGGAGCAAGGTGGCAGGTCGAGGGAGCTGCTGGGCAAGAAACAGATCTCAGTGGGTTTAACAATGGCCCCTGGTAGTGGGCCAACGGGCATTGCTAATCCACCAATGGGGGGCGTTGTTTGAGCATTCCCTCCATTTCATGAGGGGTGGTTATCAGCAAGTCTTGCCCCAGGGTTAGCTTATCTGCGACCTTGACTAAGAGGTCAGTGACCACAATTATGCGTAGGCAGGGGCCACCCGGTCTAATTTCTTTGATAGGTATGCAACAGGGTGGTTCCAAGGCCCTAAGGCTTGGGTTAACACTCCCTTAGCTATTCCTTTGTTCTCGTCAATATACAGACAGAAGGGTTTAGTAATATCTGGGAGGCTAAGGGCAGGGGAAGAGAGGAGAGCAGCTTTCAGCTTCTGAAAGGCCTGTTCTCTGTTCTCCGTCCACTGGAAGGGCTGCCCCTCTTTTGTGGCTTCATACAGGGGCTTCGCTATCTCAGCAAACCCAAGAATCCACAAGTGGCAAAAGCCGGCTAATCCCAGAAACTCTCTTACTTCTCTCTGGGACAAAGGGGTTGGAAATTTTTTTTTTCTGAGGCAGAGCCTCAAGCTGTCACCCTGGATAGAGTGCTGTGGCATTACAGCTCACAGCAACCTCTAATTCCTGGGCTCAAGCGAGTCTCTTGCCTCCGCCTCCCAAGTTGCTGGGACTACAGGCGCCGGCCACAACCCCCGGCCATTTTTTGGTTGCAGACGTCATTGTTGTTTGGCGAGTCTGGGCTGGATTCAAACCCGCCAGCTCAGGTGCACGTGGCTGGCGCCTTAGCCCATTGAGCCACAGGCGCTGAGCCAAGGGGTTGGAATTTTTAACACAGTTTCTTTCCGTGCGTCCGAGAGCCATCTCTGCCCATCCTTTAAAACATTGCCCAAGTAACTTACAGTTCATTGACAAATCTGGGCCTTTTTTGCTGATGCTCAATACCCGCGGTCTTCCAGTGTGGTAAGCAGGTCTCGCGTTCCTTGTCTGCAGTTTTGTTCACTGTCGGCCACTATTAGAATGTCACCTATGTACTGAAGGAGACTTAGATTGGGGTGTTGTCTGTGGTACTCACCCAGATCTTCTTGTAAGGCCTCATCAAAGATGGTTGGGGAATTTTTGAACCCCTGGGGCAAGCAAGTCCAAGTTAGCTGTCTGCTGATGCCTTCTTCTGGGTCACTCTATTCAAAGGCAAACATGGCTTGGCTCTGTGATGCCAATGGCAGGCATCTTTTAAGTCCAGCACCATGTACCACACCTGGGAGGGCGCTAGGGAGCTCAGGAGCATATACGGATTGGGTACAGTTGGGTGTATGTCCATCACTTGTTTGTTGACCTCCCGTAAGTCCTGCTCCAGACAGTAGTCATTGGAGAGGGGCTTTTTCACTGGTAGCAGGGTGGGTATTCCAGGCTGATTGACAGGGAACTAGAATCCTGGCCTTTAGGAGGTGTTGGATGTGGGACAGAATTGCCTTCTTGGCCTCTGGGGTCATAGGGTACTGTTTCACCCAGACTGGCTCTACACCAGGTTTAAGGTCTACTATGACTGGGGGCCTGTGCACTGCCAAACCTATCCCCCCTGTTTCAGCCCAGGTCATTTGGGTGACTCTGGAGCCAGGCAGTTATGTCGGCTGATTCTGGCCTGGGTTTCTGATGGACTTTGTACTCGTCTTACAGTCTAACAGTCAGAATGTGTAGTGGATGCTCTTCCTGCTTAAAGGTTATTTGGGCTCCAATTTTGGTCAGCAAGTCTCAGCTGAGTAGAGGGTATGGGCAGTCAGGGATGACCATGAATGCGTGGGATACCTGGCCCGTACTTAAGTCCACTGTTCTTCAGGTAGTCCATGAGTATTGTTTTGTCCTGGTGGCTCCCTGCACCCAGGACTTTTGGGAGGCTAATTGGCCCTTGTCTGTGACGAGTACTGAGTGTTGAGCCCCGGTATCCACAAGGAAGGTTATTGGAGTCTCCTCCACCTTTAAGGGTTACCCAGGATTCAGGGAGGGGTTCTGAACCCTGACTCCCTGCCCCCCAGACACTGAAGTCTCCTAGTTCCAGAATGTGTGCAGGGTCACAAGGGGGCTTTTTCTGCAGTTTCTTGGGGCACTCTTTCGCCCAATGCCCCATCTCCTTGCAATATGCACACTGGTCCTTCCGTAATCTGGGGCACTCCCCCTGGGTCAACTCCTTACCTCCTCCCATGGCCAGCCTCCTCAGCTGCCATTCACATTCTTCTGGAGTGTGTACAGTTGAAGCCTGGAGGATCTTGGCCAGATCTAGAGTCTGTTGCTGTGGACTCGTGTTTGTTTTTCTTTTAGGGTTTCTCTATTGTTGTATACCCTCTCTGCCACTGCAAATAAGTCTTGTAAAGACTTCTCGGCCATCCTATCTATTCTTTGGAGCTTTCTCTTAATGTTGGGATCTGATTGACAAAAGCTGTTATGACTGCAGCTTTGTTTTCCTCAGTCTTAGGACTCATGGGCGTATAGGTACGGAACGCCTCCATGATCCTCTCTAAGAAGGCAGCTGGGGACTCATTCTTCTCCTGCTGCACATTCCCTACCTTAGCCAAATTTGTTGGCTTTTGAGTCGCTTTCCTGAGACCCCCCATTAGAGCCTGGTGATAGACCCGGAGTCTCTCCTTACCTTCGGATGTATTAAAGTCCCAGTTTGGGACTCCGCTTCCCCTGGAGGAAGTTGCCTCCGCTTCCCCTGGAGGAAGTTGTACCACTACTTGTGGTGGCCTATTAGGGTGATACGGAGGGGGAAAGAGGGTTTCCTGGTTGGTATTATCCTGCAAAATGGGATAAAGCAGCATGGGGAGTTTATGCAATTCCTTCTTGGAAGGTTTATCGTGGACCGCAAGCACTGCGCTTGGCCTCTCCAGGGAGGCAAGATCACCTTCAGCCATGCACGGGGGTCCTCCACTAGGTCTTGCCAAGTAGTTCTATAGAGGACTTGATCAGAATGGTCAGTATACGGCCGGTACACAATGTCTTTAACCTGGAAAATAATCAGAAGATGGAAAGTTCCTTCTGTGGGCCATCCAACATCAAAGGTAGGCCACTCGCTCCAGCAAAAAGTAATTAGTTTATTTTTCTTAATGAACAGCCCATATTCTGGGCGCACTCTCTGAAATCCTGGAAATGATCAAGAAAAATGGCTAAAGGAGTTGTTTGAGTCTGTCCCATAGTTACACGTAGGTTAGAAACCTATAGTCGCCCAGTCACTGACAACCAAATTAGTATACCAACGAAACACAAAAACTACACGACACACAAAAGACAACAAAAACCTTTTCTCTGAAAAAAACTGAAGATGGGACAACGGCCTCACGCCATGATGGGGGAGCAACCCACCACGAGCAACCAGGGGACCGTCTCCGCTCCAGGTGCAGGGGATTCCACGCCCCAGCCCTCGGGGGTCAAGTCCTGAACAGAGGGGGTTGGAACGTCTTCCAGATCACCCAACCACTTGGCTCCCAGTGGTCCACCTTGACCTGCGTCTGGTCCAGATTTCTTACAGATTAAACAGGCTGGCTTACAGGAAGAAAAAAGAAAGAAAAAAAGGGTGGAGGAGTGCACTTACCAACTCTCCAGACCCGGGTCCACAGGGGTCTTGGGGATCTCAGTGGAACCTCCAAAATGTTATGCCCAGAGTTCCACGTCCCCACAGACTCCCAGGGAGCCGAATCCGATGCAAGAACAAAAAAGTTTTTATTATTCAAGCTCGAGGCTCGGGCTCTCGGTTGCCTGACACAGCAGGTTGCTGAAAGAGCCCCAAGGATTGGGAGGGTGAGGTATTTATGGGGTAAGGGTATGGGAACAACAGGGCGGCCCCTGATTGGTTGGGTCCTATTTCTATACTTTATTAGGACTCCTGTAAGCCGATTGGCTTTGGCCAGGAGAGTTGGCCACTTGAGGTTTCTATAGCTTATCCAGGGACTGGGCTGGGCTATGCTACACAAAATAGCCACCTTGGTCAAGACAGAGCCGTCCAGGCCATGTGCCTCATGGTCTCTCACTCAGAGGATCATAGTGTCCCCTGGATAATTACAAACTCTAAACTCCGGAGGAACTTGCTAGTGGAAGATAAGCCAATTTCTTTTTTAATAGACATGGGAGCAACCTCTTCCACACTGCCATCTTATAAAGGTCCTTTAGAACAGAGCTCTTAATGTTGGGTATTGATGGTAAATGTAATCTACGCCATGTTACTCTACCTTTATGGTGCACACTTTCTGGACACCTTCTCTCGCATTCATTCCTTATTATTCCCTCATGTAATGTTCCCCTACTAGGTAGATATACTCTCTCCTAATTGCACACAACCTTGACAATTCCTACTGGTTCCCACCTCTCACTACCCATCCTGCTCCTCTCCAACTCCTCCCCAGCAACCCCTCCATTCTGTCCATCTGACCTCCCTGTAAATCCTATTGTAACACTATACCCTTTTCCAGATATTTCTCTTTTTCCCTGACCTAATCCTGAAGACACCTGGTTTATTGATGGCAGTTCTTTTAAGCCCACTGCTCACTCCATTGCCAAGACAGGTTTTGCTGTCATGTCTTCTTCCTACATTATCACCTCTGTAACTCTGCCTATGGGCACTTTCTCACAACTAACAGAATTCTTCCCCCTCACTAAAGTTTTACAATTCCACCATGCAGCCATATGGCAAGAAAGGGTATTCATGACCACCCAAGGCTCCTATATCATCAATGCCACACTCGTTAAAGCCCTCCTAAATGGAACTACATTTCCAAAGGAAATTGCCATTATTCACTGTAAAGGTCACCACAGCTCTATTCAGAGTGACAAAGGCTCAGCTTTCATTAGCCACATCACCTCCCAAATCTCACAAGCCCTAGGAATTCAGAGGCATCTACACGTGCCTTACAGACCCCAGTCATCAGGAAAAGTAGAGTAAACAAATAGGATCCTTATACAACATCTCACAAAATTATTGCCCTGCAAGACTTTACCTCCTAGATGGACAGGCCTTCACATGGTTCCTTACAGCCAACCCACGGCTGTTCACCTTTGTGGAGCCCCCAGTTAGGATTCACTGATCCTGAATAAAATGGTGTTCTATAGGAAAACTTCCAACACTGAAGAACTATCACTGGAAATTGCAAGTACTGTCCCCCAACACTTCAAACTCATCAGGATCCCTGAAAAATCCACTTCCTAATAAATGAACATTCTTCCCCAATTTTTTCCTTTTCTCTATGACTTTTCTCAGGATGCCTGGCTACTCTCACACGTTCAAAGTTGGAACGACCTCCTTGGACCCTCTAAAAAGGTGACTACAGGGCACCTTCCAAGACTTTCTCTCTAAAGAAGCATGATTTTCTTATTCTTTCTTTTTCTCCTTCTGGCTACCCCTCCTACCAATTCTGGCTTTTCTCCCCTACCCATCAATCTCAGCTGATGATAAAATCTCTAATCAAAATCCTTCTCCTTCTCAGTTACAGATAAGCAATTCCTTGCTTCATCTCTAGATTTATTGAACAATCACCTGAAAACTGTCATATCATAACCCTACTAAATACCAACCACCTCAAACTGAAGAAAACCCAAAAAATTCCTGTAAACACCATTCCTCTCCCACTCCAATTCTTTTTTACAGGTAGCCCACACAGCCCCTTTCCCCACAAGAAGCTATCAAAAAGAAGCCATGCCTATCAAGCAATCTCCTGATAAAAAACTAAAGAGGCTGGTATGATAGATCAGGTGTACCTGCCCAAATAAATTTGCCCAGCCCAGACTGTCTCAGGTTCACGACCCACCCAGAGAGGGTCGAATTCATGTCCCTCCCAGGAAATAGGAATGACACCAATCCTGACTCACCTAACCCTTTAAATCCTAACCACCATTGCCCACGTGTGGATTTTTCCCGGGTCAGGAATCAAAACCCGCGTGTAATCCAGGTGGAATAAAGGCCGTGTTAACTGCATGAACTGGATCTCCCTTTTCCTTTCATGTTATGTTTCAGAATGATTTTATCCTTGGGTCCAGAATCTTTCATTAAATAAACCAATTTAGCCATTTTTGTCATACCAACAATAGCTATTAGACTCAATCTGAAAATTAGTCCATTGGCCTGTGCCATCATGAAGGCCCTTAATGCAACTTCTCAAGCTATAAATACTCTGAGCATTGAATTAAAACAAGTATGAGAAGCTATAGTAAAAAATCGAGCAGGCATTATTAATTATTAAAACACAATCATATAGCTGGGCGTTGTGGTGGGTGCCTGTGGTCCCAGCTACTTGGGAGGCTGAGGCAAGAGAATTGCTTAAGCCCAGGAGTTGGAGGTTGCTGTGAGCTGTGCGACGCCATGGCACTCTACTGAGAGCAATAAAGTAAGACTCTGTCTCTACCAAAAAAAAAAAAAAAACCCACAATCATAGATGGAAAAACTTTAAAATCTATATGCTGCTTCAATTTATCTAACAGTTTCCAACTCATTAAAAACAAGTAAACATGTATAAAAGACATAGTCCAAATAAACAAATGGATTTTGCAGAATATCCAACACTTCCTAACTAAAGAATTGTCATAATTACCTAAGTTTGTACCTTTATACTTATTCTGAAGGTATATATCATAAGCTTTTTAATATGTTACAAAATACAATGTATACCATTCATATGTACCCACTGTTTTACAAATTTCTTTTTCATTTTATTTTATTTTATTTTAGACAATCTCACTTTGTCACCCTCCACAGAGTGCCCTGACATTACAGCTCACAGCAACCTCAAACTCTTGGGCTTAAGCAATTCTTTTGCCTCAGACTCCCAAGTAGTTGGGACTACAGTTGCTGGCTACAATGCTGGTTTTTTGTTTGTTTGTTTTTTGTTTTTGGCCGGGGCTGGGTTTGAACCCGCCACCTCCGGCATATGGGAAGCCCTAGTCCTTTGAGCCACAGGCACCACCACCCCCCCCTTTCTTTTTAATAGTACAAGGTGTCGCTCTGGCTCAGGCTGGTCTCAAACTCATGAACTCCGGCAATCCACCTGCCTCAGCCTCCTAGAGTGCTAGAATTATAGGCCTCAGCCACCGGGCCCAGCCTTGTTTCACAAATTTCAAAAACAAAATTAATCAGCACAGCCCGCATGTCCATTTAACTAACCATAACAAATTTAAAATTATTTAAAATTATTTTCATTTTAAATCAATTTCATAGATGTGAAAATAAATAAAAGTAGAGAATGTGGCAGACAGAGACAACCCCACAACCTTTCTTAGTTATTTCTAAACTAAGAATGCACTTTAAAACATAGGAAGTGTAAGTCAGTCAAACTGACCAAACCAGAAATAGGGAATAAAGATAATAATTTAGAAAAAAAAAAACCTGAGGAATTAATGAGGCACTGTAGAACAAGTTAATAGCAGGTTTAATGATGTTTTATTGATGATGATTTTTTATTAGTTTTAAATTGTTATATGTATTTAACTTGCCTACATGTTGTTAATCATATATTTCTAGTATACTTGGGAAATTATCCCTATATAAAATATTAAAATTTGTTACACAGAAAAAACAGCATTTAAAAAATTACTCTCACTGTTCTCCGGAATTACTAACCTGTCCCATAATAAAGCCTTTTTACCCATCAACTCCCTGTCAGCCTGTTTAACTACAACAACAGGCAACAGAATGAGCCACCACAGAGTGTGTGAAGCAACTTATGACACGGCTCTTGTGGCAAAGAAGGCATCCGTTTTCTTGGCTGGCCCTTTGGTGATGGAGCACCGCCGCCTCCCCAGATTGTTGACGACTGGTTGAGTTTTGTGAAAATCAAGTTTCGAGAGGAGCCTGCCGGTTGTGTTGCTGTCCTTTGTGCCGCAGGCTTGGGCAGAGTGCCGGTGCTTGTGGCTCTGGCGTGGATGGAAGGCGGAATGAAGTATGAAGACTCAGTGCAGCTCATAAGGCAGAAGCGGCCTAGAGCTTTTAACAGCAAGCGGCTTTGTATTTGGAGAAGTATGGTCCTAAGATGAGGCTGCAGTGTTCCAAACGCTTGAGGGTCCACAAAAACGGCTGCTGCCTTCAGTCAGATGGGGTTGCCTGACACTTTTGCCTTGGAAGCAAAACTTGAGACAGGTCCCCATTCGGCATATGCATCAGCCCACGTGTTGCCTTGGTGAGAAAGTCCCACGTCTCCATAGGAGGGCTGTGAAGAACTTAACCAGGTCTAAGCTCGGCAGAATGGCACCCTGTGTGTGGGGGTTATATCCCACCTTTTGGGACACTTAGCAAAAGACTCTTGCTGTTCCCCACTTAGAGTGTGCTCATCATTTTCTGAAACCATGCGGTGTTGAGTGATGACTTGTTTAAATCTATTCCCCCGCCAGACTCTCGTCAATATATAAGACGTTTGAAGATTAGGTGCCAAACTATCTAGCACAGTACTTGTATATTTTTAGTATTGTACAGAACTAAAATCCCAGGAATTATGAACATTCAAGGCCTTATGTGGTTTATCCAGTTATCTCAGACTTTGGAAGTAGGGCCACCATGGTTAGTTACCGGCTCACTTCATGTTTATGCTTCCTGCATTTACATCAGTAGACTCGAGTCTACTTAACCATTGGGTTTTTGTTTTATTTTTACCAAATCTTAGAGTGACTGTTTAATGTCTTTCTGCAAATCTCATTTTGTGATGCTATGTAAACTCTCCATTTTGAAAATCTACATTGTAGGGCAGCGCCTGTAGCTCAGTGAGTAGGGTGCCGGCCCCATATACCGAGGGTGGTGGGTTCAAACCCAACCCCAGCCAAACTGCAACAAAAAAATACCCGGGTGTTGTGGTGGGTGCCTGTAGTCCCAGCTACTTGAGAGGCAGAGGCAGGAGAATCACTTGAGCCCAGGAGTTAGAGGTTGCTATGAGCTGTGATGCCACAGAATTCCACCCAGGATGACAGCTTGAGGCTCTGTCTCAAAAAAAAAAAAAATCTACACTGTACAAAAACACATGTCTTTAATGTCTTTGCACAAAAAAAGGCTCACAATTAATTTACTGTTTGACCTTGAAATGCAACTTAACAGGGAGGCCTGGAAAAAGAATGGGAGGGGACTACTAAATATTATTAGCAAAATGTTGCCTTTTTCTTGCACATACCATGTAAAACTATGCTTTTTATTTTTAGATGGAGTTTCATTTTATCACGCTTGGTAGAGTGCTCTGGGATCACAGCTCACAGCAACCTCCAACACCTGGGCTGAGGTGATTCTCTTGCCTCAGCCTCCCCAGTAGCTGGGATCACAATGCCCAGCTATTTTTTGTTGCACTTTGACCAGGTTCAGGTTTGAACCCTCCACCCTTGGTATGGCGCTGCCCAAAACTATGCTTTTTAACGTAGTAAATTTTTTTAAAGGTGGAGATGCTATATTAAATATAGGTAAAACAATTCTTTTTTTTTTTTTTTTTTTTTTTTTCAGTTTTTGGCCAGGGCAGGGTTGGAACCAGCCACCTCTGGTATATGGGGATGGCACCCTACTCCTTTGAGCCACAGGTGCCACCCAACTTAAACAATTCTTAATCAGAAAATTTCTGAAATTCTTGTAATTTTGCCCCATATTTGTCAGAAGTTGTTTACCATTTAATTTTGGTTCAAGTGTGGTTTTTTTTCCTTCTCTTCCCAACCTCCTACAAAGAAAGCAGTGGGTTTCTGCTAATGAACTGAGCAGACATGTAATATTTTATATGCCTTTGAGCCACATAACTTAATATTTGGATCCATGGTAACTTGTTTTATTATGTAAGTAATAAAATGGTGATGTGTATTAAAAAAAAAAAAAAAGCCGGTCGTTGTGGTGGGCGCCTGTAGTCCCAGCTACTGGGGAGGCTGAGGCAAGAGAATTGCCTAAGCCCCAAGAGCTGAAGGTTGCTGTGCACTGTGACATCACAGCACTCTACTGAGTGCGACAAAGTGAGACTCAATAAACAAACAAAAAAACTCAGTAACTTTATAGACAGATGAATGCCATTGGGAGTTAAAGCAAAGGCTGTGTATGGCAGGTCAGAGAAGGGTGAAATTACTTGCCATCTCCAGGGCATTGGCATTGTAGGAGGCTTCATGCAGGAGGTGGTGTTTAAGCTCCCAACTAATAGGCACTACATAGGAGTTTGAGATACACCTCTTGCAGGAAGGGCTGACCTACAATGTGGACTTTCCCTAACAAATTCTGTAGCTCTTTTTACATGGGGTTTTGTGCTTCTCCGGCATGCAGCTCTGCCTCAGGGATATTTGTATTTAGCGCTGAATAGAAATTATATCCTTTTATTAATTTCAGTTATAGATGCATACATATGTGTTTATACATAAACAGAAAGTAAATACATCTTTTCCACTCATGAAAACAACATGTTACGGGACAAGATAAGGATCACCAACTCAAATTAGAATTTCAAAAAGAAGTCTTTTATTAACCAGAGGCCCGTCTCAGCAAAGTCTAAAGCAGACTAAGTAAGAAAGCATCGAGGTGTCTGAAGTTGGGGTTTTTCTAGTCTAAAAGTTGGCAACGAGACAAACAAGTGGTCTGAAAGTTAGCAATAAAAGTAAAAATAGGGCGGCGCCTATGGCTCATTGAGTAGGGAGCTGGCCCCATATACCAAAGGTGGCGGGTTCAAACCTGACCTTGGCCAAACTGTAAAACAGAAAAATAGCTGGGCATTGTGGTGGGCACCTGCAGTCCCAGCTACTCAGGAGGCTAAAGCAAGAGAATCACCTAAGCCCAGGAGTTAGAGGTTGCTGTGAGCTGTGTGATGCCATGGCACTCTATCAAGGGCGATAAAGTGAGACTGTTTCTACAAAAAAAAGTAAAAATAAAATTGGCAAAAGAAGCAGAAAGCAAGCAGGAGTTAACGATGACCCCCTTTTGCAGAAGCAAACTGGCAGTTTAGTGGATTAGCCAATAGGTAACAAAGGGCAGTTAGATAACCATAGGTAACATAATGCAGATCTAGTAACTAATGGATAAATAAAACAATTTGTCACAGTACTTAGCTCATTAACTCTTGTGATGACAGTTCTTGGCCCATCCCTTCTTTTCTAATCCTGTTCCGACCCAATCCAGACCCATTTAAGAGTAATGGTACTTCACATCATCTGGAAGTCTGCAGATAAGTGACTTTCAAAGAAGTACTGATTAGGGGTGTGACCTCACTCCCAGATCCTGTTAAAGACCCAGTTGGGCTCGGCTCTCATAAGGAGAAGCTTTGGTGCCAGCTAACACATCATCTGGAAGTCTGTAGACAAAAAAAATCCTGATCTCGGCTTCCAGAGCAAGATGGCGGCCAATAACAGCTTCCTTGCAACTGGGCATGGTGAGTCTGGGGAAAGAAGACTACAGGCATCACTGGCTGGTGGGATCTGCCTAGAAACAGGGCACACAGGGAGTCAGTGTGAGACTTCTGGACCCCCATGAGGAGTCCAGCAGTGTGTTTAGGGACACAGGGAGTCAATGAGAGGCTTCTGGACCCCATGAGGAAGACAAAAGCAGTGGCGAACTGGTAAATGGTTGCCTGTGTGCATTCAGTCTAATCCTGCCAGCAGCTGTAGGTACAGCAGCAGTGAGATTGCAAACTGGAAAGGTCTTCACTGTGAGCTGTTTGGGTTTTTTTTTTTTTTTTTTGAGACAGAGCCTCAAGCTGTCCCCCTGGATAGAGTGCCATGACATCACAGCTCACAGCAACCTCCAATTCCTGGGCTCAAGCGAGTCTCCTGCCTCCGCCTCCCAAGTAGCTGGGACTACAGGTGCCCGCCACAACGCCCGGCCACTTTTTGGTTGCAGCCATCATTGTTGTTTGGCCGGCCTGGGCTGGATTCGAACCCGCCAGCTCAGGTGTACATGGCTGGCGCCTTAGCCAGTTGAGCCACAGGCGCCAAGCCGCTGTTTGGGTTTTTTTGGACTTGGCACTCAGTTGAACTACCCTGGGAGAACTTGGGCAAGAGCGCAGAGGACTTTAAATGTTGTCTAGGGCCCCAGACTGAGCCACAGAGCCAGAGGGAGCTAATAGTGTTTGCTGTGGGCCGTGCAGAGCCATGTGGGAGAACTACCCTGGCAAGCTCCACCCTCAGGGTCACAGAACAGGCATCGGGCAGGAGCGAGTAATCTAGTGACTAAGCAGTCTAGAGGTGGGGCCTTACAGCCTTAGCCCTCAGGGGCATAGAGTGAGACCCGTTTTGGCACACTGGTTAAGTGAATAGCCACTTAAGGAGTGATCCCAACAACAAGTGCTTTCCTGGGAAAGCTTCTGCTTAGCCCAGGTTAGCAATTTAAAGTGCCTTTTAAGTGGGCTGAGGAGAGATTTAGGCTCTCCACCCTGCAGGGTTTGAGAAATCATTAGAGGACTCCAGTCTCCATCTTGTATAGTTGTATCAGCATTGTGATTAACATATCATACCCCAGAAAATCACCTGTTGCCCAGACAATATTCAGAAAGATATATGTACTGCTTTATTTTTGGTTTGGTTTTGTTCTGTGTTTTTTGCTTCTTGTTTTAAATTTCAACATTTTCCCTATAGATTTTTCTTTTCTTTTTTTTCTTTCTTTTATTTCTTCATTTTTCTAGTTTAAAGATAATTTTCAATTGTTGCCTTTTTCAACAATTAGAACTTCATTTTTGCTAGTGTTTCCACCTGTATTTTTATTTATTTATTTTTTTTTCTGAGACAGAGCCTCAAGCTGTCACCCTGGATAGAGTGCTATGGCATCACAGCTCACAGTAACCTCCAATTCCTGGGCTCAAGTGAGTCTCCTGCCTCTGCCTCCCAAGTAGCTGGGACTACAGGCACCCACCACAATGCCTGGCCATTTTTTGGTTGCAGCCA